>PVJH01000995.1:0-242858 GCA_004026705.1 Nesogale talazaci | reverse complement strand
TAGTCCTTTTCAGAAAGACCACATGGAATGGATGATAAATATGGAGTGCAGTATGGCACTGATGAGCCACATAACTTCTCCCATTACTATAAAGATACTTTTTACCTTATTAATCATGTTAGATTGGTACATGTAGGATTTCCAGTGTATGAAGGCTAAGATAGATCATGCTTCAGAAACAGTTACAGGCATAACAGTTCTGTGAGGGTCTGGGAAGGGGGTGGGGCAGGGTGGGAGGAATTCATAGCACTGATGATTCTGTCATTTCTCCCAAAGGGAATGAACAACAGAATCGTGTGTGAATGGATATATAGGATTATGCAAGATATGTCAATAAAACTTCAGTAGTTCAAAAAATAAATAAAAGAAAATCAGTTCTAATCTGACCTGCTTGATATTATCGGGCATTTTCTAGGGTAAAAAACTTTGTGTATGTGTGTGTGTGTGTGTGTGTGTGTGTGTGTGTACTAGACTGCTGAAGTGGCTACAGCAGTGGGCTCAAACATAGAATCAACTGTGAGGATGGGGCAGAAGCAAGCACAGTTTTATCTACTGTACATAGGGTTTTCACGAATTGGCACCTAGTAGCAATTACGCACACAGATAAATGCACATATGTTTGTATGTGCTCTTACACACACACACCAACACAAACTAAACTCAAATTCACTGCCAGTAAACGTATTTCAACTCAAAGCAAACCTAGTTACTGCTGGTCAGAGGAAAACTGCTTCTGAGGGATTCTGAGATTTTACATCTCTCTGGGAATAGAGGGGGGCCTGTGTCCCTAACCCTGAATCACTAACTGCTATAAGCAGTTCAGTGCATGGTCCACTACACGTGCATCACACACACACACACACACACACACACACACACACACACCTCTCAAGAGAAAAAAAAACCCTGGAAACCATTCAAGAAAATTGTCAAGTGAGGCTAACATTTTCTGAATATTTTTACAAAATAGTTTCCCATTAATTCTATTAGCCAAGCTCTGGTTCTTGCTGTTTCTTAGTAATTTAGCAACTACAGTATTCATAGAAAGACTGTGCAGGGGTAAGAAGAGTGGTGAATCATTCAGATCAAGCTCTCATCACATTTGTGGTTGGGTCTCTGTCACATCTTTTGGTGTCCTCACAGTGCCTACCTTGGTGCTAAGTACAGAAGGTAATGGTGCTGATCCACATGTGAATATGAAAATTGGGT
This sequence comes from Nesogale talazaci, assembly GCA_004026705.1. Taxonomy (NCBI): domain Eukaryota; kingdom Metazoa; phylum Chordata; class Mammalia; order Afrosoricida; family Tenrecidae; genus Nesogale; species Nesogale talazaci. Next base: position 241,649 of record PVJH01000995.1, on the reverse strand, counting down.
CTCTAGAATTTAAAATATATCATTAAAGTATATATCATTAAAATATTAGAATTAGGAGCTAATATAGAAGCCAGCATGTCTACCTGAAATTCCTCTTTAGGAAAGATTTTCAAACTTCAAATCCATTTACAAGGGCCACACAGAAACTGTTGATATTTGGAGGGTGGGCAGTTGGGCTCATTAGAAAAGCACAGGGCATAATTTTTGGTTCACAAGTCAGAGGGTTCCTGACAAAAATGGCAGGAGCGCAGGTTGGATTTTGATCCCAGAAACAGAACTCCATGAGCTATAAGTCTCAGTTCCCTGATGACCATCCCCTCCTTCCTAGTTGCTGTGAAGGTGGGAAGTAATGCATTGCAAGTGGCTGCACAGCATGATGCACACAGGTCTCTAATAAGTGGCAGAAACCTACGTTCTCCAAAGAACTATGTGTGAATGTTCACAGAAGTATAAGAGCCCAAACTGGGAACAATTCAAAGGTCCATCAACCAGAGGGCAGTAAACAGAATGTAGCGTGTCTATGCAATGGAACATAATCCAGCGCCATAAAGCCCCTGAGCGCTGCGACGTCCCACAATGTGCCTTGTCTCCAAACATCACGCTATGTACTTCTGAATCTCTGACTGGAATTTCCTAAATATAAATAATGTATGTATCATATACAATAAAAAGGTAAGCGATACATAATCCATGGGGAATGTCCAGAAAACAGTGTATCAGTGAAGGCCCAGGGCTTGATGGGAATGCAGAGAAATGGAAAAGGAGATTTCAGGACTTTTCAGGTGGGTGAGGGAAACATTCTAGGGCGGAGGGTGGCAATGGTTACACAATTCTTTGCATTTGATAAAGATCTTTACACGTCTAATGAGTGAAATCTACAGAAGAGCTAGATATCTTTGATAAAAGATAAGTATTCAACACATGAATGGATCAAATGTGTGACACTTTTATATACACAATGGGTGAGTTCCTGATACACGGGACAGCACGGGTGAATCTTGACAATATTAGGCTGAGTGAAGTGCGTGAGGCATCACAGGGTAAACAAGGTCTGAGGTAAGGGGTAAGTGAGGGGAGGAGGAGAGTGTTGCATGGTTTAGGGCATGACAGATACCAAAGGTGACAGAAATACATACATACATACATATATACACACACATGTGTATACATAGAGAAAGAGATGGAGTTTATAGACATATTTATTAACCAAAATATCAAAATATGAAGTTATTATTTGTCAACATATCCTCCCTCTAGGTCCATATAGTTCTGTTTGGGAGGTGGGAGGTGATAGAAATAGTGGGAAATAGAGAGGATAGTTAAACAATGGGGTGAATGTAATTAGAGAACTGTACAAGTAAAATATATAAAAATGGTATTATTTTGGTAAAAAAGTAGAGATAACTAGATATAGATTTACTTGCCAAAGATTTTTTTAAAAAAAGGAAACTAAAAGAATCTATTCCAATGCTGAGGGATTCAAGGCAGGCCCAAACTCCATGCTCTTGGTATCAGAGAAGGGTGCCAGGGACTGCGATGGGCTGTATGGGAAGCTCCCTGCAGAGCAGCGGCTCCGCTGGGTGCGGTGGCAGAGCTGAGAGCTCTGGGAGCTGGAGCAATCCCTGGCTGCAGCCACAGGAGCTGGCAGCAGGCTGGCATTCGGCGGGGGCTGCTTTGCCTTCTTGAGGGTCTCTCCTGGAGAAGCTGTCAGGCAATTTTACATGAGAAGTTGTGCTATTTCACAATTCTACTTTCTGGCTCCTGCTCCAAATTCATCTCTTGACTAATTTTAGTATCCAGCAGGTAGGGAGCCACTATGAACAGAATTTCTAGGGATAGCTATTATCAGGAGACTCTCTCCAGGAGTGGGTAGTTGTTTCCTGTCAGGCTTGGTTATGAGAGGGTGAGGGTGAGGGCAAGGGGAGAGAAGAGAAGCAAAGAGGAGCAGATTTTACACGCAGCTCTCAGTGTCACGCAGAGACAAAAAGCTACCTGGAAGACCATCAGTCAGCCACAAACATACATGCCCCAATAAAAGTGGTATAATTGACATATTAAAATCTATAGGTCTTAGGAGGATACTAAACCCATCAAAAATTTTTTTTTATTTTTTTAAAGAGTGAGATAGAGAAAGCACAATGCCCACAATACATCAATTAAAACCTGCCAGTTCCCAGAAGCTGTCAGCTGCAGTGCGGTTGCCAGAAGTCCCCCTTCTCTGGGCGTTTTGAAAATGAGCACCTGGGGCAGCCAGCGCTATTAATAGGTGGAGGGAATGATATAAAATGTCACAATGCACCTTTCCAAATAAAAACGTGTCCAGACTTCTTCAGGAGGGAAGCAGGAGAGGAAAATGGCCCAAAGTACTTAAAAAATTATTGCATTTTCCGTTTTCCTGAACTTCTACTATCTATTATAAGGGGGAGCTTGTCACTTCCAAGGTGTTTGGCTCTCTCTCAGCAGCTCTGTGGAGACCCCATAACTCATTCATGGCTCGGAGGGCGATCTTCCTTCATTCTTTACACAACAGAGCCACAGAGGGCATTGTTCCTGATCCAACAAGGAGACGGTGTGGGAGAAGGTGTCGACTGTCACCAAGGTGGCAACAGAGAAGAAGGATGGGTGTGTGCCGACACTTTTTCTTCTGTTGCCTGATGCTTGGTCTAGAAAGAGGTGACCATCCCGGGACGGTTTAACCGATGCCCAGATTGAGTCTACAAAGGCCGGTTGCTCCGAGCGGATGCTGATGCACAGAGACGCTATGTGTGTTAGAGCAGCACTGTGCTCCCAGGTCTGTCATGTCTTCTCTTTTGGGAAAGAGATCAGGAGGCCTTTGGGAAAGAGATCAGGAGGCCTTTCTCCTAAGGAGCTTCTGGTTGGCCTCGAACCTCCAGCCTTTTGGTTAACCACAGCTGGGCTCATCAGTGCTTTGAGTCATTCAGGGATGACTCCTTCCTGATTAATCATCTCGAACTCTTGTGTTATTTTTTTATGTGTGTCTTATTTTTGTTTTTTAGCACGATGATTTACTGATAAAGCTGAGTAAGCACAACTGAGCTCTCAAGAAAGCAAGTGTCCGCTACCTTCTAATTTCTAGAATTTAACCTTGACATTCCAATCTGGGTGAGCCTGGGCAAGTGCCTTAGCTGCTTTAGAGACAGTTCCTCCAATTATAAAATAAGAGACTCCAACACAAAGATCCATCAGGTTCACTTGTCGTTTTAAAATTCCTGGATGGTGCCAATGAGGTAAGGACACTGCCCCTGGAACCGGCTCAAGAAGCTCTCGGCGAGGGGAAGGTCAGTAGGCGCTGCTTCAGTAGCGGCTCATCAGAAGATCTACTTTTCTTTCTTCTTGCTTTAATGGCAAGGGTTGCTCTGTTTCCCTCCAACCAAACTATCAAGCTTCCAGTTGTTCTAATTTAACTTTATTATGCGTTTGTCTTGTCAATAAGAACATAATAGTGTTCTTAAAGAAAACGACAGCTCCTTTTCTTTCTCTCTGAGGTTTGTTTCAAACAATCTCCGCTCTTCCTAATGAGGCCGACCCCCGTTTGCTTTTGCTTATTGTGCGCTCTTCATGGGAAGGTTCTCAAAGAGAAGAAAAAGAAATGCCTGTTTTCCTTCACTTGTGTATATTTTGCTAGCCTTTTTTTTTTTTTTGGCCATTCCAAATTGTTGCCTTACACATCATGTTAGCGTCACTAGCTCCTGTCAGAATGCTGCATTATAAGGTTGGGGATTCTTTGTTCCTTTCTGGGAAGGATTGCTGACCCAGCCAATCGATGAGCCCACATTGTGCCTCCTTTGGAGGCCCTGGGCCTCCACGTTGCCCTCAGCGAATAGGGGTCGAGCAACTTTAAGCCTTTTTGATCAGGTTTCATGCAAGGAGTCATTATACATCAACTGACATATTGGAGCTACCACTGAGGCACCATTAGTCAACAATTATAGGACTTTGAAGCTCTGGCCCAGCTACCCCCCGAGTAAGTATCTTCTAGGAAATTCCACTAAAAGTAAAATAAAGCAAACATGTGGGTGTTCCATTTTCACCTCTGTGTTGAGGTGTGCACAAGGATGTGGACCTTTAATGCATGTGGCAGATTAGAATGGGCATCTTGAAGTCCAAGGGGTTCACAGGCAATGGTGGATGGTCAGGAGATCACAGAAGCTCACCTCCTCAAGCACCATTCACAAGATCCCACTGCCGTCTTCCCCTTCTTTGTCCTAGGTCCTTTCCTCTAGTTCACTCATGCAGACTTCCCTCAAAATTCTCTCCTAGATTTCTGAATGTTAGCAAAATTCTCACGGTTGCCACTCAGTAGCCTAGCCATGCAAAGATACCTCTATCAAACCCAATTGGACATCTATTTGCATATGCATCGTAAAAGTCAGACAATGTTTCCAGAACCAATTATCTGACTTGGAATCTCTGGATCTTAGCTTTCTTTTTGACAGTAGAAAAGGAGGAGGCTATAATGTTTTAAAAATCCAGCCAAATCCAAATTCTACGTTAAGTACTTCAAGAATGAAAATGAAAGTGAAAGGGACAGGGATGCAAATGGCTTGTCTGGAAAAGAGGGAGATGGTGGGAACACGTGGGAATAAATTAGAATGAAGGTCAGATTATAAAGAGTTCTAGCAGTTCAGCATAAGAAAACTCCAGGCCCCTGAAAGAGCTACTTTAGGTACCTGAAAAAGAAGTAGAATGATTAATGACTGCTTAGAATGACTAGTTTGACAGCAATATTCATGATCTGGCTAGAAAAATGTTGAAGAAACTAACTGGCTCGCTGCTGTCATTCTCAATCTTGCAGAAAAGTGTACAAAAAACCAATTTCTGGCTGAAGTAGCTCAGGTACCTCTCATGGGTCCTTAGGCTCAGGTCTCCTCTTGTGATGATGGTTTTGACCCTGAGAGACCCTTGACTCTGGAAGTGGTGTTCATGTATTGTTACTTCATCTTATAGAAAGAGGGAAGGGGGGAGGGGCTCTCAGCTCCACTAGGTCCAAGACCCGGTCTGCTTCAAGGTTTTGCATAGTTTCTAGAAATAATAACAGGTGTTTTATTGTCTAGTTTTAAGAACAGAAACATAGTTTCTCTTTGGCATGTTGGGAATGAAATCTTAACAATAGAGTTGAATCAGGGAGGATGAGTGATTTCCTTCCTAAAAGATGGGCAGTGTCCCTGACAGCGTGGATGAGAATACAGATTTAAGCGCTGATTTGTTAAGTAGATTCCAGAGGCAATGGGGATATTTTCAGCACATTGAGACTGAAGCAATGGTGGAATGGAAAGTGAGGGACAGTGCTGGGATAAAGTGAAGATCTATTTCTGGACACGTGGCTCTGGAGTAATTTGGATCGAAGCAGTAGCTAAAGTCGAGTGTGAAGCTCAAACAGGTTGGCGACAATGCTGCCAGGAAGATATTTCTCAGAAATCACCCTTCATGGGAAATTTCTAAGGAGCTCAAAACTTGGGTGCTACAAACTGAACCAACGAGGCACTTTCTTTCACATTTCTATTTTAGTGATCAATCCCGAATTACATTTTCCTAGAATCTATTCTCCTAAATGCAGTCATTTGAGAAAATATATTTTGAGTATCTATTATATGACAGGCACTGTCAAAGATTCTAAAGAGGAAAAATGTGTCAGTACAAAGCTCCACCCATCCTGGTGCTTAGTTTTGATAGTAACCAAGTTAAGGACATCAAGGAGAAAGTCAAATAGTCTTCATTGAAAAGACAGTGACTGGGTGGACAACCCTTTAGGTAGGGTTGTTATTGATTGATTTCCCTTTTTCTTATTAATTCCAGGAACTTCCATCTAATTGCTGAGAATGAGACAATGCAGCTACAGGGAAAGAATGTGCCAGGAAGAAAAAGAATAAGTTCTCGGCTCTCAGATAGACCTGAGCTTGGCATGCTTACAGGACTGAAGGTCAAGGTGGCTAGAGAATGTGTGTGAAGGGGGCAGTGGGGCTAGATGCTGTCAAAGAGGTATTCAGGAATCATCGAGATAATGAAGAAGTAGGCCACTGAAGAAATTTCCTAGAGCTGTTATAAGAGAGTTCCACCAACTACGAATTTTAAATCAACAGATGCTGGTCTCACAGTTCTGGACTCTACAAGTTTGAGTGAAACCTATGGCCATGTTCTCTCTGAAGGCTGTAGGCAAAGAGCCCACCTTGCCTCTTCCTCCTGGGGATTTCTGGCATTCTTGGCTAGTAGACACATTCCTCCAGTGTCTGCCTCCATTACCACCTGGGCATCTTCCCTCATTTGTGTATGTGTCTCTTCTCTTTTAAAAGACATGACTCATGTTGGATTAAGACCACCATACTCAAGTATGAACTGAAGCTAAATTAATTGATAACATCTTAAAAGACATTTTTTCCAAACAAAAACCCATTCCTTGCTGTCTGGGGTTAGGGCTTCACCAGAACTTTTGGAGGCCCATAATCTAGAAGAGTTCAGAAAACTCTTTCTAAGACAATAAAGGGATGTGTCCCATTCCACCAACTGTCTTGCTGTCCTCCTCTCCACTCATAAAGAATAAAGCACAGAGTGCCAGTGTCCAGTTGAACAATATCAGATACCGCCTGCCTTTTCCAGGCCCAATAACTGAGGCTAACGGGTACATCTTATCTTAGCAATATCCAAATTGTGTTTTCACAAGCCAGAGAGGGATCAAGTGAGACAAGAAACAGAACAGAAATGAGAGAGCCATAGCATTGTTTCTCATTTATTGGTTGAGCCATGGTATAAAATCACTGGGAATAGAAATAGGAAATCCTAGCAGAAGGAGAATTGAAGTCTTATAGACGGAGAGATTGAAGGAAAGTGCAGTCAACAAAATGTCAATTGCTTGCACAGTCCAAGAACAAACAGGAGAGATTGTCCCTCGGGTGCAGGTGTGCCAGGTTTGCCAAGCTTCACTCAGCATGTGTCAGAAATTCAAATATTCCTTAAATCCTGACATCTTGATCATTTGGGCAAGCTGTTACATTTGTGTTTCCATAATCCAATGTGACTCAGTGCCTGGAAAGTAAAATATATGTAGATTTGGAAAATAACTGGCAATTCAGTACGGTTATTTCTTGGTCAGAGAAGATACGTGTGAAAATGGTAAAAACATATAAATCCACCCCAAAGCAACTAGAGCCCTTCTTTTAAAGTGCAGTGAGCAAACAAGCAGACTCCTGGGCCAGGTAGCCTCACTAATGTAAAATTTCAGAGACCCCCAACATGGGTTACCCAATCTTCGGATTTCCTTCTTGTCGCACCTATGGCAATTCCTTACAAAGAACTGAACTCCTTCCAGAAGACAAGAGTCTATCTCAGGGTGAGAGTTGTGTTAGATGCCATCCAGCTGGTTCTGACTTGCAGCAATCTAGAATACAATGGCACAAAACACTCCCTGGTGCTATACAGTCCTTACAATTGTTGCTGTGTTTGAGCCTGTTCTTGTAGCCACTGAGTCATTCCATCTCACTGAGGTGAAAACCAACACTGACTGCCTCTGCGTCAGTTCTGACTCCTAAAGACCTTGAAGGAGAGAGTAGAGCTGCTCTGCAGGCTTTATGAGAGTGTAACTGTTCCCCCGTGTCTTTCTCCTGTCTTTGAAGTTCGGCCCCAAAGGCAAAGAAATAAGTTCACTTCTGTTGAGTTGATGCTAATGAGATGCATCCTGGAGTAAAACTACTCCCTATAACTACAGTTTTTATTATGGCAGCACACCAAGCCTTTCTTCCATGGCAGTGCTGGATGGGACCAAATAAGCATCTTTTAGGTGACTAGGAGAGCTTAAACTGTCATGGTTTAGGCTGGTACCTTAAAAGGAGAATCTTCCTGTCTGCCATCAAGTCAATGCTGAGTCGCTGTGACTCTTTGGGAGTGTCAGACTGTAACTGTTTACAGGAGCAGGAAGCTCCATTTTTCTCCCACAGAGCAGCTGGTGGTTTCAAAGTGCAGACTATGAGGATCACAGTGCACTGAGAACCATGACACTACCAGGACTCCTTAAAGATAGGGCAGGTCCTTGCTGGCTGTCTGCCCCGGAGGTAAGGACAAAATTACAATACATTTCTATAGTGTTAGTATATCTTTCAAGATAACATCTTCACTAAGCACTTGAAACAGGGAAGAATAGGAATTATCAGTGAAATAGATGGAAAGCTTGTCTTTTATGGGGTTCTTCAGTTATTCTAATCAGAGTTCTGCAAAGGGGGTAGTGGGGCTCCCACTTGTCTAGGTTTGAGGAGATTCAGTTTTCTTGATGCTCTAGAGTGCACCCTCTGCATTCATTCACCCTCAGATGAGTGGGCGATAGATACTAGGCAGCGGAGATTTGCCCACAGTCAACAGGGTGGGAGACTAGCTCATTTGTCTTCTTTTCCCCTACTTAGAAATCTGACCATTGCTTGCAGAAATGGAGACCTGCTTCCTAGCAGCTCTAATTTACATGCAACTGGAATCCAACATGGGTAAAATTTTGGTCAGGACCATTGGCCCCTGCTTGCCTTTCAATATTAGCTAATAGAGCCAGGCTAGAGGGCAACTATGGGAGAGGCTGTCAATTGATCAAGTTCCAGCTGAAGCTGAAGAAAATTAAAATAATACAATGAGTCAAACTACAGCCTCAAGGCTATCCCATGTGAAGTTACAGACATCTCGAGAATAGATTTGACGCATTGAGCACTGATAACCCAAACCCAAGTAAGTTGTGGGATGACAACAAAGACATCAGTTATGAAAAAGCAAAAAGGTAATTAAAAAGACAGGAATGAAAACAAACAAACAAACAGAAACAAAACAACCACAGTGGCTATCCAAGGAGACGCCAGGATTTTCTCTCAACCACAGGGAAGCTACAGCGAAAAGGAGCGATAGTACAGTGAAAGACCTGAACTGAAGATTTTAAAAAGAATTTCGAGAAAACAAACTAAAGCATCATCAAGAAAAGCACAAAGCCCTAGAATAAGAAAAAACAAAGATGCCCAGCGTTCTCAAGCTGAAAGTGCGGAAGAAATGTAAGCTTAAGGACCCTATGGGCAAAATATTAAACAGTACAGGAAGCTTCAAAAGAACACAGAAAGCATACCCGGAGTCACTGGACCAAAAACAATTGGTTGACATTCAGTCACCTCAGGAGGTTGCATATGATCATGAATGGACAGCTTCAAAGGGAAAAGCCCTAGCTTTATTGGATGCACTGATGAAAAACAAGCATCCAGGAATTGATGGAACACAATGGAATGGTTTCCACAAACTCATGAAGCACTCGCATGTCTATACCTAGAAATTAGCAAGACAGTTACCTGGCCAATGACTGGAAGAGACCCATACTTTGGCTCATTCCAAAATCAGGCGATCCAACAGAGTCCAGGAATCATTGAACAGTATCATTAATAACGCATGGAAGAAAAATTTGCTGAAGATAATAAAAAATGGTTGCAGCAGTACATCAGCAGGCAACTGCTAAAAAATCAAGTTGGATTTAGAAAAGGACATGGAGCAAGGGATATCAGATGAATCTTGATGACACTGCTGATGTCAGATGAATGTGAATGAAACAGAGAATGCCAGAGAGAGATTTACTTGTGTTTCATTGACTATGAGAAGGCATTTAACTATGTCTATCATAACAAATTATGGACACTATTTATAATTATAGAATAAATAAATTATAAATGGATAGGAATTACAGAGAGCTCACTTGTGTTCATGCAGACCAGTATATAGACAAAGAAATAGTCATTTGAACAGAACAAGGAGTATGATTTAAGAAAGATATGAGTCAGGGTTGCATCCTTTCACCACACTCAATCTGTATGCTGAGAAAATACTCTGAACTCTATTCAAGAACTTGAAAAAATGTGGCATAAGGTTTGGAGGGAGGTTTATTAAAAACCGGCAATATACAGATGACACTACCATTCTTGTTGAAAGCAAAGAGGTGAAGCACTTGCTGATGAAGATTAAAGCCTATAGATTTTTTAACACTAATTACATCCACACACACAAACCCACAAAACTCTGCACATCTGGAACAGTAAGAAATATGATAAATGTAGAAAATATTTGAATTGTCAAGGCACTCATTTTCTTTTGCTCCACAATCAACACCCATGGGAGTAGTAATTAAGAAATAAAATTGCATTGGGCAATTGGTTTCAAAAGACCTCGTTAGGTAATAAACAGTAAAGTGTCATGTTGAGCTTGATTCAAGTCATTATTTTTCCAGTCGTCTCATGTATATGTGAAAGCTGGACAAAGAATAAGGAAGACAATCGAGTTGTGGATGGTGGTGGTGCCAGTGAAGAATATTGGACGTACCATGGACAGCCAGAAGAACAAACACGCCTGCCTTTGAGGAAGACTTCGAGAATGCTTCTTAGAAATAGGGATGGTGAGCCTTGGCCTCATACTTCAGATATGCTATCATGAGAGACCACTCTTTGGAGAAGGTCACAGTATGTGATGAAATAGAGGAATGGTGAAAATGAGAAAGGCACTGAATGAAAGGGAGTGATACAATGGCTGCCCCAAAAGGCGCAAGCATAGGAACGATAGTGACATGGCACAGGAATGGGTAGTGCTTTGTTGTGCTGTACACTGGGTTGCTATGAGTCAGAACAGACTGGATAAACAATTTACAACCTGGCCCTAGTTAGAAAACTGTCTAACCAAAAAACTATTTATAACGTGGCACTAGTTAGGACATATCCCTGGTTTGTTGGCAATAACACCACCGTTTCTTTCTCTACTCAAAATGACAAATGATATTGTAAGAGGGACTAACCTTAAGTCACTTACAGGTACTATTTATGTTCATAATTATCAGTTTGCTCCACCTTGATAGGAACTGAGTTTCTGTGATATGCATCGTTTAATTTCTAGCACTCTTCCAATCAATAAATATTTGCCCAGGGCTTACTTTGTCTCCCACCTGTTGCAGACACCTAGGTTGCCATGATAAGAGCCCCCATCTTGCCTGTGCCTTCATGGGAATTGCAGCCTTGCAACGCAGAGAGACAGCCAATCAATTATTTTACTCATAATTACTTAATTAGGATTGTGATAAGTTTTCTAAAAGCAAATCGTCTAGCTCAAGTAGTCTCTCTTCTGGGAGGTGAGAGGGTATTAAGAGTGTGAAAAACCAGATCTGACACAATGCAAGCTCAAGTCCAACTTATCACTCTGGGTTCTAACAACCCCCAATGCTACTTTCTTCATTACAGAAACAATTAGAATTTCACACAGCCAACTTCCAGCACGCTATTGCTTTGCCAGATATTAAGCAGTCACGCACAGCAACCTGTCTTCTGAGTTATGAATTCACTACCACTCAAGCACTTGCTAGAGTGCCAGGAACCCCGTGGGTGCCCAGCAAATGCTGAAAAACATGAACAAAATAATCCAAGTAACAGAATAAAAGAAAGGAGGCCAACTGGAACTAGGAGCTTAGAATGGAAAGGAGGATAAGCAAAAGCAGCCATCACCAAGCTTGAGTTCCCTTTGATCTAAGAGTAGAATATGGACAACACCTTGTAAAATGGGAGCAGTGATTCAGCCAGTAGAATTTTCACCTACCCTGATGGGCTAAGGTGGATGGGCCCCGTGACTGTACAGTGAATGCCTAGCTATTGATGCGTGAGACTGACAGGAAGAACAGCCTCATGAACTACTTCCAAAAATCAGTCAGTGCAAATCTAATGGATCAAAATGCTCCGTTCCCATCCCCACTGAACAGGAGGATGGCAAAGGACTCATGACTCTTTGCTCTGTTGTGGATGTGAATTCCATCAGATTGGACCCAACACGATAGCAGCAAACCACAACAAATTTCAAGTGGGGAAAAATATGTGAGCACCAGCGGTCCTTCCATTCATTCTTATGATATCTCTTTTCACTATGGTGTCCTAAAATGGTCCAAGGAAAACCTAAGCAAGTCCTTTGGGGGATTTCTTTGGCTTTCTTGGCAAGGCCTTTGATGGTCTTTTGCAGGGCTAGTGTACCATCAGGATCCTGTAGCTTTAACTGTGGAGTTCTTAATTATGGAGAGCCTAGTGGATCATCTGTTTGTCTCCCGCTGGAGTGTCTGGACTCCCTAACATGATTCTAGACCCCCAGAGGTCTGGATCCCCCGCAGACCAGGCCTCTCAGCAAGAGCACATTAAATACTTGTTGAGTTGAAATTAAGAAGACGATTGCCTGCAACTGGCAGCTGCCCAGCTGGGCTCCCTCTTCCTGGGAGGCACCAGCATGGACCTTCGAAGCAGCAGCCAAACAGTTAAGCCTCTGCCAGAAGACAGATTTTGGACTCCCTGTCTGGGGCAGGGCTCTTTGGAGCAGGCACTGCTGACTAGCCGCCGGCACTCTGTGACAGGAGTGTTCTGATCAGAGGAGAGATGCTTGCCACCTCCCAGGGAAACTTGTTGATGAGCAGTCGGCGCCTGCATGCACCACAGAACCTTTGACGGGCTCAGAAGATGAGCTAGGCAACTCGAGGATGATCACTTTAGACTTGTCCATTTAAAATGCTTTGACGTACCGGCTCTTGAAACTACCTAAGTACCCAGAGGTTAACTAATGAACTTAAAAATAGGACATGATCATGAGCGACAGTCGTTGTCTTTCTGGAAGGCAGAGAGATCTGAATCTTAATCCCAGGTGTAACACGGACTGCTTCTATGGCCTTGGGCAAATCTCATAAACTCTGCTTCATTTTAGCTACCATTCAGGAGGGAGACTTCTGCTTATCTGTAGCCAGGGCAGACAAAAATGTAGCTTGCTGAATGCCAGATGCTGGGGAAGGTAGGCTGTCTTACTGAAATCAGGTTGTGGGGTGTCTCTGGTCCCTCGTTAAACCCACACCCACCGCCCTCAAGTCCATCCCAACATGCAAAGCAACCCAAGAGAGGAACTTTCTCCCATAGAGAGGTTGATGGGTTTGAACTACTGACATTGAAGTGAACAGCCCAACAACTCGTAGTCTACGAGGTTACCAGGGCTCCTCCAGCCCCTTATAAAAACCTCCTTGTTCCTTCTGGCATCTCTTATGGCCTCAGGATCTTCAGATATCAACCAGACTGCTCAGCTCCTATCAAAACAGATAGCTTGCTCTCCACATGCCTCCCTGAAGCAGCTCCTGGCCGTCACCCTGGCTGCCCTGCTATTGAGAGTCTTCTATGGGACGGACTTCCTGCTAGCCTAACACGTCCTTGAGTTGTTTTCATAATGGCTTTACATTTTCTCTGACCACATAGGATGTTTTACTGGACCTAGCAAGAAGAGAGCATTTGTAACAGAGTTTGCGAAATGGTTTGATCAGATAGATAATTAGAAATTGCCTACACTTTAAGCTCTTTTGGAATCATTGATTGCTGTAGCACTGCTGAATTGATCTGGGCTGCGCCTGAAACTCTTAGTCAGTAGCTCCCCTATTCAGCCTCCCAGTAGTCATTCGGTTGATACTTACTCATGGTCACCCTCATGGATGCTGGGACAAAATAGTGTGTCCAAGGGTATTTCAGCGAGTGGATTTTCAGACACTAATGGTCAGGCCTTTCTTCCATGTCACCTCTTGGGTGGACACAAACCCCCAACATTTCAGTTACCAGCTGAGCATGTTAACATTTTGAAGAACCCAGGGACCCCCCCCAAATCAAATCTACATCTCTCTGTAGAGAATCTGCCAGGCTGTTGTGAATGGCTGTTTCCCAAGATGTATTTCTTTGGGACCCAATGATTGATTCCTACAATGCGGGCACACAGTTAAGGCTCTGATTTTCCAAACAAAAAGAAACCTGGTATTTTACTTAACCTATCCCAGGCAATGTTTTATTTCCAGTTGACCTTATAAAACATGGACAGTACTGTGGGTAGCTGTATTTAGTTTTGTTCATCTTTAGCTTCTGAGACTCTAAATTGAGAGCCCATGGGAGCAGTACATTACAGAATATTGGGTCCCACTTTTCAGGAATATTGGATTTGACTGACTGGCATATAATAGTTAAGATTACAATGCAACTTCAAAGCAATATAAGGGACTTGTTTATTTGTTATCATCTTTTCTTTACATAAAGACATCGGTTGGTGGCACAGGATCCAAAAAGAATAAAATGCGGAATGGATAAACCAACTCCTCCCCACCCCCGCTCCAGTCACTGAGTCAACTCTGACTCACAGTGACTGTTGGGGCTTTGTGACAGTCTCATCTCTCTGGGAATAGTCAGTCTCATCTCTCTCCCACAGAGCACCTGCTGGCTTTGAGCTGGTGATCCTGCAGCAGTGAACAGCACACTGGTTATTTTTCAAACCACGCTAATCACTGTGCTACTCACTGACCCTCTTTGGCCCACATTTTCCATTGTCTTCAAGATGATCCAATCCTACTTAGTGTGAAGCAAGTGAGTCAGTGTTTCATGAGTTTTGAAGGGCAAAAATCAGATGTGAGCAGAAAGCGAGGAGGGAGAGGACGAGAGCATCTAGTGCAGAACAGGATTGATTTCTGCAACCACCTCTGTTGTGCAGATATCTGTGCGCTACAAAAGAGGGCAGTAGGTCAAGCTCTGTGTTTAATTGCCCCTGTATTCTTAAGGGTGTATTCCAGATAATGCTAATCATCCTACTTAAATAATTCAGACCGCATTAATGAAAGCTGCAGAGTCACTCAGAATAATGCAGATAGGGAACACTGACAATCTATGGAGCTCACAAATGAGTGGTTATCTGAGCAAAGAAGAAGGAAAGTCTACCCTTTACTTTAGCCAACCTAACTTTTATTAGCAAGAATTATTGATACTGATTTGGAATAGGTCATAGTTTTGCTTACTTTTTGTATTTTAATTATAGAGTACCTGCCTTTATTCTTAAGGAGACCTGGTAGAACTATGGGTGGCAGTTCAAATCCACCAGCTTATCTTAAAAAGAAAAAGTGGCTTTCTGCTTCCATAGAGAAGTACAGGAGCATAAGGGGCAGTTCCAAACTCTCCCATGGGGGTGCCATGCAGCAGCATTGACTCAGTGGCAGTGGGTTATTCCTGGAAGTGGATGACTATTTTATAAATAGAATTTTGAGACAAGACATGAGTTCTTCTAACTGTATTCTCACAAGCTAGCTTTTATAAATATCAAATATTATATGAGAGATTATGGAGCAGGGAAAATAGAAAAAATAACTGGGACCAGAACCCTAAAGGGTACAAAATACTATCACCTACCTGAACATCAAACACTTGCTCCCAATTGCATTTTTGCTCTGTGCCGTAATAGATACTGTTTGTTCTCAATCAATGTTTACGGAAAAGTCCCAACGCCCAGCAACATATAACCAACAGATCACCTCTGCAGAGCAAGGCATGGCAAACAATGTACAGTCACACAAACTTGGGGTCAAGTTCTCATCTCCATCTATGTGTGGAATGTGAACATGGATACACATCTTCCTTTTAGAACCCGAGTTTCCTGTCTATAAAGTGGAGAGGAGGATTTTCAACTTTCTTGCAGGTTCTGTAGAGACAATGCATGTCACGTGACTGGCACATATGCGAGAGGGCTTCAAATTGTTCTTGGGAAAATCCTTTAGTCCTTTAATTTTTCCATGGACTTTGTGACATCCATTCATATAGTCAATTCCTGGTAGTCAATTCATTTAAGATTCACTGAGATTCATATTGATCATCTGAGTATGTCTGATTGATTAGCTGAAATATTGACTTTATGAAAATTTGAATCATTTTGTGGTTTCCAACAGAAAACTATAGGTTTTTCTGCTTAAAAGAAAAGAATGGACTTGCATGAATGACTCCATTTGAAAATATATAAACCAGATCTTTCACTTATTAAAAAATGGCCTTCAGAAGCAGAGGATGTGCATTTTGGTTCAAATCTTGCATCTACTCCTGTGATTTCTGGAAAGCCTCGTAGTCCTTCTGGAAAGCCTGGTAATGGCTTAGGACCACAGTCTCACCTCCAAACTCATGGTCATCTAGTCTAAGCCAATCCACCGTGCCTGTGTAAGATTGTCGAGGTTGCAAATCTTGTAAATCTTATGGGAACACATACGAAGATTGCTTCATTTCTGTCCTGTAGAACAACATCTAGGTTTGAACTACTAACCTTGTGGTTAGCAGTTCAAGGCTTACCCAACGGTGCCAGCAGGACTCCTGGTATGTACAATAGCATGTGTGAAAGAGAAGGGAGATTTTGGTGGTGCTGATTCAATATTCACCAAAGTCACACCAGTAGCTTGAAACTGATCCTACTGGGTGAATTTCAACCATAGATGCCAACTCATCAAATGTTATCAACCCGAGGTCACTCCATCTCAGACCCTGTCAGTATCCATTTATTAGCACATCTTGGATTCCAGATTTTATCAGCACTATCAAGATGGTGTTCTTTGGTCGGATACTGTCTGTGACTTTTAGTTTTATTATAATAGCAAGTGATCAAGACTTGTCTGAGTTATTTTACTGGTTAGTACAGTGGCTATCAACCTTCCTAATGCCCCATGATCCTTTAATACAGTTCCTCATGTTGTGGTGACCCCCGCAATCATAAAATTATTTTTATTGCCACTTCCAAACTATAATGTTCCTACTGGTTTGAACCAGGAGATCCCTGTGAAAGGGTCTTTCAATTCCAAAAGGACCATGCACCCTACAGGCTGAGAACTGCTCAGTTAGTATCTTTTGATTGCAAACATTAGAAAACTCAGCTGAACGAGTTTGAAGAAATCTAAGAAAATGTATTCGGTTACAATCCTAAAAAGTGTAGAAGTAGGACAGGTTCCGAGAACGGTTTCATTCAAAGTTTTAAGGCCCTGCTTGCAACTCTCTGAGATTCTTCTAGTTCTTCTCTTTATTGAGAGGCCTCTTTGTCTTCAGGCTGGAGTTTCTCTTAGCAAGAAATGGGGGCAGCCGTTTTTGTTCTGGAACATTTAATACCACAGAAAGACCTGGCAATCTGCTTCCATAAAGACTACAGGCCAGAAAACCCTAGGGGGCAGCTCCACTCTGTCACAGGGGTTGCTGTAAATTGAAATTGGCCTGACAGCACTCACCAACAAGAGCCACGCTGCGCTATGCAGTTTCAGAGTGCTGGAATAGATTCCAATTGGTCTAGCTTAGTTACATGACAAAGTGGCTCAGTGGCTAGAATCACTTGAGAGCTTAGCCTACATTAAGGATTTCTCTCCCAGACAGGTGAATGGCTATTGGCAATGGGGTGAGAAGATGTCAACATTGCCAGGGAAGGGGAGAAGGAAAGGTATCCTGCAAATGTTTACCACTGCATGGGGATATGACTTTTCTCTAGGACAGTAGCAATACAATTAGAGGTGTCAAACTGAGGAGATGCTAGGGTTAAGCAAAATGGATGAAATTAATTTTCCTTTCCATGCTAAGAAAATATTTCCTGATGGCAAAGAAGAATTCGGTGTCAATATTGTCAAACTAGCACTCTGTTTCCTCTACCTATCATGTGCCATCCACATCACTACTTAATGGAAAGTGAAACATGACATAGTTAATGTGTCCAGTTACCTGCAATGTTATCTATCCAAAAATGAACAAGAAACCATCTTCAATTTCAAGGCTTCTCATTGCAGTATCAGTTTGTCATATTTGGCACATCTACAGACTGTTTGTAAATCGGAAAGATTGGTTCAGAGTGTCCCCATTCAATGATGGAATAACATTTTCTTGGAAACCCACACCATATCATCTATCTCTGTCAGAAAACCGCCCGTGTACAATAAAGTGAAGTGTCACTACATGTCACTAATGAGAAATTCTCTTGTCCTCCCCACACTTTCAGCCAAGACACAATAAGAAAACAGCAGAAGTGGATCTGACCGACAACTCTGGAAGCTCAAGTGAAACTCTTAAGAACAAACTGTCAATCCTTTAGCAGCAGAAAGATATATTTTATCATCTTTTCAGTTTTCTTGAAGACAATAATGTACTCTATCCTTCTTTCCCCCTCCTTCTAATTGATCTTAAATCTTATCACATTGGCTAAACAGGGCCCTGAGTGTAAATTTTATACTTTCCAACCCCTCAGATGCACTTAAGTTTTACATAATGGACATTACACTCACTAGGGACACATTTCTCTGTGGACAGCTTTAAAAAAATCTAAAAGAAATCTAATTAAAAGAAGCACAAACACAGTAATGGCCTAGTGATTTTTATATATCTTGCTCCTGGCAGGGCTCCTAGGTGCTGGTAATCACCATCTGATGGAAAACTAAATACAAAAATGCCTCATGTCTCTGGAATTCAACCATGTGACAAGTTTGTAGACCCAAACTCAGTTTCAAAACAGGAAGCAAGGTTTCTTTTGCTTGTTTATTTGTTTTTGTTTAAGGGACTCGCAATCAGCTCAAATAGTTGTTACACAATCAGTTTGTTCCTTACTTCCCAGGGGAGAGTAACATTCTCATTCATATCCAGTTTAATCTTGGTTTGCACACAGTTTTATCAAATGAAGTTGTCTGATTCCTGGAACCATAGAAATTAGAAGCAGCCAATTAGAAACTGGAAAAGGAAATGCTGCAGCCAGAGATGTTAGACTAGCAGCCAAAGTGACAATCACTTATTCATTTAACAAATATTTAATGAGCAACTACTATTTGCCAGGCATTTTGACAAGGTAACAGCATGAGAGCAACAAATGAGAAAGTGGCACTGGAGATTATATAGATAGATAATAGATGATAGTTAGATAAATAGATAGGTAGATAATATACTTATCTAGCACAGTAGTCTGGAACCATTTCGGAGACAAGCAAATAGCTTTAAATATTTCAAAAAGCTCTTAAAAATGGATATTAGCAACCACCTAGAGTTCACATGAAGATATTAAAATATGCCAAAATATATTCTAGTCAGACAGAAAGAAAACAATGTACACTTTGAAATGATAAAATAAACAACAAAAATATGTGAATGATTCTTTTTTGGAAAAACTGAGCTACCCTCAAAATAACTTTCTTTCTAGAGATCTAGAAAGTTGTGTTTTGCTTTATCAGAACTGGATTCAATCATTAGGAAATTCCCAATTTGATAAAGATCAAAGGACAATCTGGTTCTGATCTCTAAAAGCTGCTCAATGCTCATGCACTTGACAGAGGATGGCTTCAGAGCCCAGTTCAGGGAGACCTGACCCAGCAGGGGCCAGCACATCTCCACTCCACCAGGCCAATCCGAGTTTATTGTGCAAGCTTTCATCACCAAGGTGAACACCTTTTATTGTGCTGCTAGCTATGGGTAAGACTGAAAATTGAACTCTTCCCCTAAGAACTGGCTCCCCAACAGAGACCTGACAGAAGGGAAGGATTCATTTCAGTCAGTGGGATGGGGTTTTACCCAGTGTTTTTCTCTGAAAACCAAAAGATGACTCCCAAAGTGAAGCATCAAGCTGCACATGCCCCTCTGCAGGGAAGCTGAGGGTTGTGCTTCCACCAGATCCCGTGGGGTCCAGGTCATGGGAGTCGATGCCTTTCCGAGGAGAGCCAGGCTTGTCCTGTAGAGTTTTCATGATTGTGAACCTTTCAGAGATAGATTGGTGTTCCTTTCTTTCAAGGAGCCACTGGGTAGATTTGAATCACAAAACTGGAAGCTATGAACGAAATCGTTATTAGCTACTGGTGCCAGTCGGGAATGCTTACATTTCTATCAAAAGAATGTTTGTATTCAGATAAAAATCAGATTCTAGGGCTGAGCCCCAGTGGCGCAGGATTGAGTGCAGGACTGCGACCCATGGGCTTGGCAGTTCAAATCCAGGAGCAAGGTTGGGTAGCCCCCACGACCACCAGAGGGCAGTGATGCCCCCTCCCCAAATCAGATTCTATGTAGGGATACTTTACTGTTATTTGGGAGAACATGAGAGGTGCACTGGGTTGCATAGTGGGCTGTCCTTAGCAAAATCAGCATTTGAAACTCAGCTTTATGCTCCCTTAAATACT
This sequence comes from Nesogale talazaci, assembly GCA_004026705.1. NCBI lineage: Eukaryota > Metazoa > Chordata > Mammalia > Afrosoricida > Tenrecidae > Nesogale > Nesogale talazaci. The sequence continues at coordinate 221,671 of PVJH01000995.1, read as the reverse complement.
TCCAGCTTTGGGACCCCAAAAGGGCTGCTCTACTCTGTCCTGGAGTGTCACCATGAGTCAAAATCAACTTGAGAGCAGTGAATTTGGTCTAGTTTTGGCTTTGGTTGTTATTTCAATAGTCTCAGGATTTTCTTCTGAGAGGATAATTTCACCATGAGAAATATGATGTTAGAATTGTTAAGAACCTAAGTACATTGGTATGTTCATTATTATATCATTCATATTGCATGCATTCAGTAGTACAGAAGACAAATTATGACAACTGCTTGATAAAGTCCTCTGAGGACAACCTGAGTTCTGTCTGCTGAAGAATCAGAGTGTATTTCACAAGTTTTCAGTTCCTAGAATAAAATAAATAAACAAAAATGTGCTCTTCAATAATTGGATTAATAGAGTCGAGACTTTTAGTGCAACTCATATGGAGTCCATGGAACAAACCCCAAACATCTCCAGGATGAGAAAAGAAGATGACACTAAATTAAGCTCTTGGATAGTTTGGTTCCAGGAAGATGAGAGAGCAGGGAGAGGGGAAAGCTGTGTCCTAGCACCTAATAAAGGAACACTCTAAGCACTATGAAAAGCACCAGGAGTTATCCATGAGCCCCCACCTACAATGAGTGCTTTCAGATGTTGGATGACATGGTGAACAGGTGTTTATAGAGGAACTCTAAAACATGGGCCTCTTTAATGCTTTTCAAAGCCAATGACTCAGAATCAGCCGTCGATAAGAAATGAGCTCAGAGATCTGGAGAATTACTCATACCTTTTGTCTTCACTGCCACACTCAGAGCTGTCCCAAAGTCCTCAGTTGACCTCAATTCTGCAAATTGCATAAGTGACCAAAAATTCCCTTCTCTGCAGCTATTTGGAAACCACAAGATATTTTCATAAATAGGTTTTCATGGTTTCCGCTGACAAGAACACGTATGCATGAAGAACAGTGCCTAGCCATTCCAGTGGAAGGCTATTGAGAAGATGATAGATTGTAAAGGTATTTCATTATAGAGAATGATTTCCAAATGCAAAGTGACCAAAAAATAAAGTAATTTTTATTTTATTAAAATTAAACTTATAGTAATGCTGTTTTTAGTAAAATACTTAATATTTTAATAAAAATACTTAATATCTTCAGAATGGAATACAATGTCCTTTGCTAGAGAGATGTCTTTATCATTTCAAAATCTCTTTTTGAAAAAAAGGAAAATTATTTTCCTTTTAAATATCATTAGGCATTAAATATTATCAAATATTTCAACAGGTGTCATAGGATGGAGACAGTGCTGCTGTGTATTTGTTAGGGCTTTTTTTCAAAATGACTTTAATTTAAGGAAAAACATACTTAGTGTACTTCCTTTAAACTGCTAAATTTAAGAAACCAAATCTAGCTTTGACAAACTCAAAAGAAAATTTCACACATCCCAGGTCCAGCAGCACCAAAGAGAGGATTCTTAAAACCTTTTCTCAACCCTGAGACAGTCAATATTATTTTACCAGGGACATTTTCTAAATGACATGAGAAAATAGATTGTTTAAACAATATTATTTAACAATCTTCCTTTAATTGACATTTCCCAGTTGTTGGGTTCACCCAATTACGTTAGCCTTTAAACAGCCACACGCTTCCATAATTTTTAATAAAAATGGCCATTTTGCAAAGTTTAAATTGCTAAACAACGATATTAATTTGAATAAAGCAATTAGCACATTTACATAATTTGATATTGTTATTTTAATAGAACACAAGAGCTTATAAAACAGTTACTAATATAGGAAGGAGAAGCAGGGTCTATTCACATGCAAAAATTAAACTTTAGCTCCCTGATAAAAACTTTAATAATAATAGCTGTTTATATTTTAGAAATAAGTGAACAGAGAGTTTTCAGGACTTGGGGGGGGGTGAAAGGGAACCCCACTCATTGCTCTCCAGTCAATTTTCCCTCATGGTGATCTCATATGACAGAGCAAAACTGCCCCTGTGGATTTCCTAGACTGTCACAATTTAAGACAGTAGCAAACCTCATCTTTTAGAGGAGCTAGTGGTTTTGGATTGTTGACTCACTACACCAGCAAGGCACATTCAGACTTGAAATTTGGCATTTAATTGGGTTGGCTATCAAAATCTAGACAAGAAACCAATATGAGACAGGGAAGAAGTTTTGAGTGGAGTTTGGTGGGCAGACCAATAGCCTTCCAAAATTCTGGACTGCATATGAATCACCCAGAAAACTCTCCTTCAGCCACTCTGTTTAAATTCAAGAAGGTAAGCTCATGCTCCTATACTTGCATATCTCTTGGAGTTTGAAATTCAAAGGGAGGAAGGCAGACAGTTGAATTCATCATTTCCAGCGAACTGGTGATCAAGCAAACCAAATGTAAATGAGATAAATTTCAGTAGAGTGAAGGGAAATTTTTTCAAGACAAAGAGCAGTAACTATAAAGGGCCTCCTGCCTATCATGAACTCCAGCTCCCAACAGTCAACTCAATCTTTTATTTTTCATCAAAGCCAGGCTTGAAATGGTTGTTTAGTGTGGTACCTGGAGCCAGAATGTGATGCAGATGACAAGGTCTATCTGCCAAAGTTAGAAGACATTTTCAGCATCACAATGTGTCCTCCAGGAGAAGGAAGACCAAAGATAGTAATATCTTTGCTACCATGTTTATAACTGGATATCATAAATATTTCAGGAGCAGTAAAAAATGCAATCATAACTCGTGTGGTAACACAACACAGAAGGATGAGTTTGCCCTGAAATCGGAATGACTTGGGTTTTGGTTCTTTCTTATTTTAACTTTTGTGTTGCAATTGTGGTGAAAGTTTACAGGGTAAATTGGTTTTCTCTTTAGCACTTCATCCAAATGCGGAGTCACACTATTGATGGCAATACCTAGCGATCTCACAAGCTCTTCTCACCTCCTGCTTGTGTCCACTCTGCCCGATCAACTTTCTTGTCTATTCCTTCTATCATCTTCTGGTTTCTGGGTTCTATCTTTGCTCACATGCTATCCAGTTGAATTTATATGATTGACTGTTCTATGATATAGCTTCATTTTTTATGATTTTGATTTTTCCTCAATATTATCTTATTCTATGCAGGACCTCTTCTTGTGATCCTTCTCAGAACACCCTTTCATAGTAGCAGAGCTAGACACTTTCTAGTTCTTCCGATTGCCCGATTGAAAATGCTAGAGGTCATGCAGGCCATTAGTCCTTGGGACTGATTATTTCTGAGCGACATTTTCATCCCCATTTTTCTTTGCTTTAGACTGGGAGAGATCAATAGTTGAGCCTTACGTGGCCACTCAAAGCCTTTTAACACCCCAGTTATTGCTCCCTACAGTAAGATATAAAACATATATATATATATATATATATATATATATATATACACAGTCTTTCTGGTTTATATTATGCTAATTGATCCTGGTGTCCGCTACAGACTCTGGTCATGTGTCCCAACCTCACCTTCTCAATATGTTGTTTTGAGGAGGATCCTTTCAGAATGTTGGCCCCTTGTACGCTCGATAGCATTTATGGATGTCTTTTCAACATATATATATATATATACATATGAAGAAATATTCTCTATCAATCCCATATGTATCATTGGATATGGATTTCTGTTTCCTGCATGGCCTGTGGCCTTAAACAAAGGTTTAATTATCTCCAGGCCTTTGTGTCCTTGCCTGCCTAATGGTGCTACAGAATGTTTTACCCAGGATTGTGAAGATTTACAGAGAAGATACATATGAAATACCCAGTGCCCTTCTCCATACAAAGTGTGTTCATAAATGTTACCTCTAAATTTAAACCTCAGCCAGAGATGTTGACAAGTTGGAGAATTCAAAAAATTTGTTGGGCATGAACAACTATATTATAAGACTTATAAACTTCTCCATGCCTGTGGGTAAACAGCAGATGGATGAAGTGCTCTTTGATTTAGGTGGGACTCGGCAGATGCCTATGGGAGCCCAAACAAGATATGTGAAAAGTGATGTCAAGAAAAGAATGCATTAATTACTAATTCTGCAAGCAGTATTTTGGATAGAGTTGGACGTTTCAATTTTGGCACCATTTAACATTTAAAACATACAAAGTTTTGTATTTGCACTGCTGGGATTTCTTCAATAAAATATATTTATTAACCTATCATGAAGACTTATTATTTCAATTAATTACTAACAATAGAAATTCATAGCAATCAATTCTACAGGGTAAAATGGAAATCTAGGGGAATTTAGGACTGTTAGAGGCATGCATGGCCATTAGTGAGCCCATGGAATGAAGTCACAGTATCTGCATTGATTTTAAGTGTTTAGATTGTTTCTGTAAGAAGGAGGAGGAGGAGGAGGAGGACCGGGAGAAAGGAAAAGGCAGGGAGAAATGAAAGCACCTCTGGTTCTATTTATTTATCCTGGTTTGATCAAACCAGCATTCAAAAATTGTATATTGTAAAGCTATGCACCAAATAATGAGTATCCTTACCTATGATTTTCCAGATTTAAAAGGCACTTTTTAATTCAAAAACACTTCTTGGGTGCTTGCTCTATGCCATGCAGAATGTCAGGCATTGTGTAGTCAAACTACAACCTTAGAACTGCTAACGATGACAGCCAACAATCTAGCTGACTGGACAGACAGAGCATGGACAGGCTGATGCCCACCGCACACACGAATGGCACCTAAGTGAAACTCACGCTGGGGTAGGTTATGGAGGGGAGCCCCAGGGAGGTGGGGCTGCAGTAATCAACACGGATTGTTGTTGAATCAGCTCTAACTCCTGGCCACTCCACGTGCCTCAGGGCACAATTGTACTCCAGAGGGGTTGTCATACCTTTCTTCTAGAAGCCTCCAGTGAGGCTCAGCCCTCCAAACATTGGTGAACAGTTGAGCTCACAATTTGCCTCATCCAGCAGGCTGGGGCAGAAATGAACAAGGCCAAAGCAGAGGGGAGGAAGTGGGTTCCCAGTCAAAAGTAAGAGCAGAAGTGCGAGGATGCAGCAATCTAGTTGGGCGAGCAGACAGCGCGCAGGACGCTCTGACGAGAACTGTTTTTAGTGTGCACAATAGGAAGTGACGAGAGATGCATTTAGAAAGGTACATGAAGGGGGAAAAATATCATCCCGAACCCTTGTGCACCGTTCAGAGAAACCAAGGAAAATTTTTCAGCAGGGAGCAATGAATCTGACTTCCATTTGAGAGGCAATGCTGAGGAAGCTGCAGCAGTATGGGGGAGAGGGACTGGTGTTTGTGGTGATAGTGAAAAGCAAGCATATGCTAGAGATATTTAGCTTATAAAGTCTGCAGCACTTGGTGACTAATTAAATCAGCGTTTAGCATGAGGCATAGCATGTAGTCAGCAGCGCTCAGTAAAGATTCGTGGGGAGAACAAACAAACAGCTAACACCAGATTGATGAAAACAGACTTACATCTAGAATTTCCCAAAGAAAGTCTTCAGATCCCTTTTGGAATCACACAGGCTTTCAGGAAATAGACAATGTTTAGAATTTTGTGCACTACCATTTTTTTCCCCTCAAAGTACCCAATCTAGAATGTCTTGTTAATTTCAGATCAATCGTAGCAACTATCTTTGCAGGAAAACGCAGGAAAATACTCAACCAATTGTTCAGATGGAAGTTACTGAATTTTTAATAAGAACCAATTTTCTGTGTCTGTAATTAAAATTGTGATTTGTAATAAATGTAAAATGGCTTGAACACAGCAAACTAGTTGTCCATATGCTTGCTTGAGTATTTTCTACTAGAAAATAAAGATGAGGAATTTAAATTTACTGAAGAATTACTAAGTGCTTCTGTTCCCTAAACCGTTCCCCTACTTTCCAGTTCAGGACTTCTTACTAGCCTTGCGTGGGACGGAGTCCTTCAGAGTTGCATGTATTTTCTTCGCTATCTTTATTTTGATGCCAGCAGAAAGGAAGGACCTGCTTCCTGAAACTGCCATCTTTCATATTGTTCCGTCCCCAACATATCCATCTCTCTTCCCCCTGCTCAGTTGCTCTGGAATTATTTCTTTGTTCCCTCACTGAAACTTTCTTATTATCTACTTCATAATTCACAATTTTATACCCTCACTAGATTATCAATTTCAGGAAGATAAGAATCATACCTATACCACAAGGTGTCAAAGGGATCCGGTATCAAGCATCAAAGAACTAAAAATTATATGGGGGAGTTCAGACTGGGGACTCAAAGCCCATCAATAAGTGAAGCTACATCCTCTTACAGAGGGGTTGCAGCAAGGAAATGAGCTAGTTTGGATACAGTGTAGTAGCAATGAATTGTGCAACTTTCCTCTGATTCTCAAATGCTTCCTCCCACCAACTATCATTATCCCAATTCTGCAAGACAGATTCGACTAGACCAGGGGATGTACATTGGAGTCAGAAACGTGGGAATTTAGGATAGATAATCCCTTGAGACTAGTGGGGAGTGGTGACACTGGGAAGGTGGAGGAATGGTGGAGTAGAAAGGGGGAACTAAACAGTTTAACAATAAACTACATGGGTGTAGAAAGGCGGAACTAATTTCTGGGATCTGCCTGTGACTTCCTCTCTGGGGTGTGGACAACGGAGGGTGGGGAGTGAGTGAGTGAAGTGATACATTGGACAGTGTATGATATGAAGAGGTAATAACAATTTGTAAAGTGTTAGGAGTTCATAGAGGAGGAGAAGGGGAAAGGGGAAATATGAGGAGTTGGAATTTAAAAAAAGAACTAGAGGAAAGAGGGAAAGAGGAGCACATGCTGGGGGGGGCGGGTGGTTCAAGTAGAAAATATTTGTAGATGACTGTGGTAATGTGTGTACAAGTATTCTTTATACGAACAGTGTATTGAATATGATAAGAGCTGTAAGAGCTCCTCAATTAAAAAAAACATTTTTTTAAAAAAAAGAATCATACCTATCTCATGCACCTCATGTAAGTCATCCCTGGCCCCCACAGTGTGTGCTCAGTAAAACCTTCAGTAAATCAGTGAACCATACGCGTAGACAGAGTCACAGGGCTCTCAGTGAGATGAATGGACTGCAGGGCTGCAGCACTGGCTCGAGGACAAGGGCTGCTGTGAGGATGGCACCGACTGGGCCGTGCTCTGGTCAGTTAGTTGTGCATAGGGTGGCCTCGCCGCCACTGGATGACAATGATTGTTTAAAGGATAATGAGAGCATGTTGAAGGTTGTAGAGAAATTGGAATCCTTTTCTACTATTGGTCAGAATGCAATTTGCATTATCATAGAAAACAGTTTAGCAGTTCCTTAAAAAGTGTATACATAAAATAACTGCGTGAACCAGCAATCCTTTTCCTTGGTTTCAACCCAATAGAATTGACCATACCCTTTCAAACGGATCCTTATAAACTGATACACATCACAAATACCCTTCGCAATAGACTGAGGGTGAAAACCACTCATGTGCTCGCCCAGAGATGATAGACAGACAAAAGGTGGTGTGTGCATGCATAAAGATAAATGGATTTTGGATACATGCTTTGCTATGGATCCACGTTGGACGTATTACCAGAAGTGGAAAAAGTCAGTCACAAATGGGCAAATGTTTAGACTCCAAATGTTCAGGTAGCTAGACTAGGGATAGCTACAGAATGAGAGGTGCCACAATAGTTCCCATGCAGCGAAGGAGAGAAAAATGAGAGGTTTTAGTTTAATGGATACAGAGATCCTATTTGGGGTGATACAAATGTTATGGAAATAATATAGTGATGATGAATGAGTGACAGTGTGAAGGCAATTAATGACTTTTAATTATATACACTTTAAAAATGATTGAAAGGGAAAACCTAATCCATGCATTAATCTCACCTTAAACTCACTGCCATTGAGGCAATTCTGACTCAAAATTGAGTAGAACTGCCCCTGTGACCTTCAGAGGTTGCAAATCTTTACTGAAAACAAAAGCCCCATTTGTCTCCCTGTGAGTGGCTCATAGTTTCAAACTAAAGACCCTCTGGTTATTAGCCCAGTACACAACTCACTATGCCACCAGGGATCCGAGTAATGCCATGCCTTTGATATTGACCAATGCAATGAGAAGGACTGGGACATGGGAGGGAGTGCTCGGCTGACTGCATCATGTCAGAAGGCACTCGCGATCCACATGCGTAGACCTGGTGAGTCGGTGCACTCAGGTAGAGAGTCTGCACATCACCATTGCCATTATATTCATGCCCCTGCCTAGTGGAGTATACATCCAACCCCTAAATGAAACTTGGTTTCTTTCTGACTTACTCATTCAACAAATATTCAGTGAGCACGGACCAATGAGGTATTGAGAAGGCAGCCTTGAACCATAGGAGTGTACTTGCTAGTAAAGGAAGCCAGCAAGCTCTTCCTAGGCTGGGACAGTGCCAGGAAGGGGATGAAGGTAAGAGAGAGCTACTGCAAGCCAGGTGAGCCTTCACTGGGACTCTCAGTGAAGAACTCCATGAGCAGTCAGCCGCTTGCTTTATGCATCCATTCTTTCAACATATATTTATTGAGCTCCTACTAAATGCTTATTCAAGAATCTGAACATACAGTAGTAAGTAAAGCAGACAAAAATCGATATCCTGGTAGGGTTCACACTCTCCTGGAGGAGGCAGACTGTATACAAAAGTGAAGTAAGTGCTCTGTAGAGTGTTCAAGAGTGAGAAGTGCTAGCAGGTCAAACTGAAGCAGGTGGGAAGGATGAGGCTGGTATGTGTTAGGAATTCCGTGTTTGATGTCAGGAGGCAGCAGAGACACATTCGCAGGAGAGGCCAATATCTGGAAAGGGACGTCGTGCTTGGGCAAGTACAAGGGCAGCAGCGAGAGGAAGACCTTTAGCATGATGGATGGCCAGTGGCTGCCGGAGGGGCACACGCCTCATTAGAACAGGGAAGCCTGGCAGAGGAGTCGGAAACGTTTCCTTCTCTCAGAGTCACTATGAAGGAAAACTGACTGGGTACCATCCAACAACAATAGCGTGTTCCACAGATCCCTGAATGTTGTCAAAAATCAATGTTCTGAGCTGAACTGGGACCCCTCGGAAGAAAGGTGTGGTGATTGACCTCTAAATAATCAACCATTGAAAACCATTGAAGCACAGCTCTACTCTGCCACACAGGCCTCTCCACGAGTCAGAGAGTTGGGGTGAACTGCACTTGCAGTCAGCACGTGGGAGGGCATAGTGTTGGCACTTTGGAGACTGAGTCATTTCACCTCAGGATAATGTTTCTAAGGTTCATTATATTATAAACCCCAAACCTCAATCACCTGTTACCTGAACAACATCCCGCTATATGACATAAAGATGGAATAAGCAAGTGCACGATAGTCCAGTTGATTCCGACTTACAGAAACAATGGTACAGAGCAGAGGTGCTCCATTGAGTTCCTGAGGCTGTACACCTCTACGAGGCAGGTGGCCTCATCTTTCCCGGGGCAGTGACTGCTGGCATCAAACCATCAGCCCTTCAGTTATTAGCTCAACCCTTAACCCACTGAGTCACCAGGACTGCTTTCATCGAAGGGCAGACTACAGTTCCTTTATTCCACTTTGGACTGACTTGGGTCGTTTCCCTCTTGGCGTCGCATGAATAATTCTTTAATGAACATTCACATACAGATATGTTTTCCATTTCATGCTTTCAATTCTTTGGGCTATGTATCTATGAGTAGAATTACTTGATAATTCTATATTTAACTTTTTAAAGAATCTATAAAGTTTTTTTCACAATGGATACATTACAATCACATCTGGAATGGAAAATGTTTCCATTTCTCCACATTCTCACAGATGCTTGGGACTTTCTGCTTTACTGATATTAACTGTCTTCAAATCTAAACCAGATTCATCACTATGGAGCCCATTTTGACTCAGAGTCTTGGTACCCTAATAGGTTATGTAGTAGGATGCAGACTACCGCAAAGTCAGCAGTTTGAAAACACTAATTTACTCTACCGAGAAAAGATGAGACTTTCTACTATTCAAAAGATTTAGTCTTAGATACACATAGGAGACATCTTACCCTATCCTGTGGGATCAGTAGGCTATGGAGGGCTAGGAGCAGAGGTGCGATGTGTTATGGCTTTTCATAAGCACCCTCTGGGTTCTGTGCCGAAAACAGACACACTTATGAAGGAAGGATGCCCTAGAGGAAGCACATCATCACAGACCAAGGAGTGCACATATTCAAAGGTGGTGTGCCAGTCAGAGCAGGGCTGTTGAGGGAAATGCAGCAAGAAAAGGATTCCCTAAAGATGAAAGCCTGGGAAACCCTTCCTAGTGTAATGAGGAGTCAGAATTTACCCCAGGGCAGATTTTTTCATTTTTGTTATTTTGAGACAGGAAAGATCCGAACCCTCTAGAATCAGAAAGAAGTCCAAGGTGACGTTAAGACAATGCACAGAGCATAGAAGGTAGGAGATGAGGATACAGGAAGCAGACAAGAGGTGTGTCTAGCTTTCAGTAAGGGAAGCCCCAGATACAGAAATATTTTTATGAAACAGGTGATCTGCCATCAGGCAAAGGATCATCTTCTGATTTTTTGTTGGCATTGTTTTTTCTTAGTTGGCCAGAAGCAAGAATAAAAAAATGAAAGTTTATGTTTTGGACACTAACTTGAAAAAGAAGCCCACATTTTTAGAAGTATGAAAATAGAGTTGTAGTGACTGAACATATAACCTCGTGTATATTTAATGACAGATACAGTGATTACATTAATTATATTGTTAAAGTTTTTCAGGGATAAAGAAATCTAACACTGTTAGTCCAATTCCAAAGAGCTTTTTTGTGGTTGGCTGCCTTATCACACATTTACCAACACATTGTCTCATTTCTATATTGTTACTCATATTAGAAGATAAGATTTCTCTACCCCTTCCACTCAAGTGTTCCCTCAATGCAAGACTACTTTGTTCTATTAAACTGGCATTCCATAATGCTCACCTTCCCTACACGATCACTGAAAACAAAGTGAGTGCATAAACAAATGTGGTGAATAAAGCTGATAGTGCCTGCTATCAAAAGATATAGTATCTGAAGACTTAAATGTTTGAAGATAAACAAGTGGTCATCTAGCTGGGAAACAAGGTCCACATGGACGAAGCACACCAGCCTGTGTAATTATGAGGTGCCAAAGGGATCAGGTATCAGGCATCAAAGAACAAAAAAAAAAAAATCAAATCATTGCGAATGAGGGGGAGTGCAGAGTGGGGACCTAAGACTCATCTGTAGGCAACTGGAAATCACCTTACAGAAGGGTATCAGAGAGGAGATGAGCCAGTCAGGGTGCAGTGTAGCAACAATGAAACATACAACTTTCCTGTAGTTCCTAAATGTTCCTCTCTTGCCCCCTCCCCCCACTATCATAATACCAATTCTACCTTATAAATCCAGCTAGACCTGAAGTTGTACACTGGTACGGATAGGAATTTGAAATGCAGAGAATCCAGAACAGATGATTCCTTCAGGACTAGTGCTGAAAGTGGCAATACTAGGAGGGTGGAGGAAAGGTGGGGTAGAAAGGGGGAACTGATTACAAGGACCTACATATAGCGTTCTCTTTGGGGGATGGACAACAGAAAAGTGGGTGAAGGGAGACATCAGACATTGTGAGATATGATAAAATAACAATAATTTATAAATTATCAAGGGCTCATAAGGGAGGGGGGAGTGTGGAGGAAGGGATAAAAGGAGGAACTGATACCAAGGGCTCAAATAGAAAACAAGTGTTTTGAGAATGATGATGACAACAAATGTACAAAGTGCTTGACACGAAGTATGTAAGTATATATTGTGATTAGAGCTGTATGAGCCCCCAATAAAATGATTAAAAACAAAAACAAAAAGTATATTCCACCCCACAGAAATTTGGAGAAGAGGCTCTCAGGTAAAGTGTTTAGAATTTTTCTCTTCTTGCCGATATATCTCCTCTCCTCTATTCTGTTTAAAAATCACAAAAAGCCCACAGATTCTTTTGAGGGAGGGAGGGAGGGAGGGAGAGACAGAGAGAGAGAGAGAGAGAGACAGAGAGAGAGAAAAACTTTTTTGAGAAAAGAGCACCACCATTTGGCCTATAGTGTCCTCGCCATTGCCATCAGAAAGCCTGATTCCCTGTGCTTGCACAGTGCCTTATCTCCAGTGGGTACACCAATGGGGTTCAAATAAATTCTTGTACAAAATAGTAACAGCTAATCATGCAGCGAGCCATTGCCACATGCTTGCTGACACCAGTAATCATCTGTTTGTAGGAAATGGTGCCAAGGGAAAGTCAGAAGTTACACAGCTGAGCTTCACTGAGCCAGACATTCTGGCTATGGGGTAACCCCTGGGGATTTGCAGCTGGAAATTGATGGGGAGATGGTCCACCAACTTCTGATCCTCATGAGTGGTCATGGGAGGAATTGCACGCAGCATCTTTGGAGGGTTTGTTTCAACAGTACTGGTGGAGAGGGAAGGGAATGTGCCTTTTATGTCTGTGTTATTTAACTCCGAAGTTGAAGAAACAGCAACATAGTACTCCAAGACCCAAACCATACCATTGAAGTTGAAGTGATGTAGACCCATAGCAACCTTATGGGGCATGGTAGAACTGTCCCTGTGACTGTTACTCATTACAGGAGTACAAAGCGAGAAAGCCCCATCTCTCTCTTGAGGAGGAGCTGGTGGTTTCAAACAGGTGACCTTGCAGTTAGCAGTCCCATATACAATCACTGTGCTTTGAGGGTTCCTAGGGCACCCAGCCATAAAGAATTGCGAGTTTCCAAAGTGTCTTGTAACTTTGATGGGGCTGGAGGACATTATGCAGAGCAAAATATGCCAATCAGAAAAAGAATCAAAGATTAATGATCTTCCTTTGATGAAATGACAAGCCTAAGTACATAGGCAGCTCATTGGTGGGAAGGGGGAGTGTAGGTAGGAATCATTCTCTTGATGCTCTTTGTTGCCACATGCCACTGAGTCTGTCTATTCCAACCCTATAGACCACAACAGAATCAAACACTGCCCGGTCTTGGGCCAATCTCTCAATCAATGCTGTGCATGAACCCATCGTGGCAGCCACAGAGTCCATGCAGGCAGTCACATTTTAGTAACAGTGATGGGAAGTTCACTCCCAGTGTCACTACCCCCTTAAGCTATACACAGGAGAAAAGGAGTGCCTTAGTAAATGCTATGTTATATGACTATATATTTTTGTAACAACAATAGCAAAGAGAAAACCAAACAAAAATTCTTATCTGGAACCTATATAGATGTTGTCACGGCAACCAGTTACTTTGCAGAGCAGATTTAGTTGAAGGACCTTGGGATGGGAGGATGATCTTGTGCTACTTGGGTGGACCTTGACTCATTCATGAATCCATAAGAGGGGAGAGCACTTCATGCCTGGGATCAGAGGAAGGTGTGCCAATGGAAGCAGGACCAGAGAGGTGAACAAAGGTGGCTTTGAAGATGGGAGCACATGTTAAAGAACACAGGTGTTCTCTAGACACTGGTAAATGAAGGTAAGCTTCTCCTTGGAAACCCTCCAGGAAGGAGACCACAGCTGCTCAGTGGGAGAAAGCTTTAATGTCTTGAAAGTCACAGGGGCAGTTCCACTCTATCGTTCTTACAGGTTGGCTGTCAGTCAGAATCAGCTAGAAGGCAATGAACTTAGTGCTACTCTGGTTTTCAATCACCCGCTAAGCATCTTTGGTAAACAAATACCTGTACTACATAGACTTGAAATAAAAGTTGGCTGCATACGGAAAATACAATCAGAACCCCTGGTGCGACTGAGGGTTAAGCCAAGCTGCTAACCACAAAATTGGTGATTAAAACTCACCAGTTGCTTCCAGGAAGAAAGATAAGACTTCCTGTAAAGATGTGAAGTCTTAGAAACCATAAGAAGAAGTTCAACGCTCTCTTTAGAGTGATGATGAGCCAGGTGGTGGGTAGATGCAGTAGTAGTTCTTTCCTTGATATGTCTTATCTCTTACTCCAGCACACCAACAGCTGTGTTCCTTTTCAGACAGGCATGGCCCAGGCATAGCTGCCTCTTTTTTAATTTTCATTAAATGCCACAAAGTGGGTTACAGCCTTTAGTTCAACCCACCCAGTCTCCCAAGTAGAGTCCAAACATGAAGTGTAACTTTGCACAAATAGATAGGGGGATTAGGTAGAACATCAAGCTAATGAATAATTGAAGGACAAAAGGTCCTAAGGCTATTAAAATCTGTAATGCTTTGGTAAGTTGGTTCAAAAGAGAGATGAGATATATGCCTTCTCTTAGAAAATTAAGCAATTAGGCCACAAGAATGCAAAGATCAATTATGCTAAACACATGTGCCTATTTTCTAATAAATTGCTATTTGCAATAGATTATTGCAGATTTTATTTCAGTACGGTACTCATAGCTTTCCCTTCTGCAACACACTCCTTCCAGATCCTCTTCAGAATAATGCATTCAAGTAACTCAGAGTTTCAATGTAATAAGTAAACAATAATCAATTGTCCTCTTTCTTCCCTGGGCTTCTGCTTCTGCTCAAAAGCTCCGATGTCAGCCAAACACCTCTATTTAAATTATGGCCTTGCCTTCCACCAGGGAGTGCACATTATTCTTGCTCTCTCTTGAATACATCTCCTAAGAAGATGCACTGAAATAAATAAGTGCAATATTTTAGGGAAAATGCAAATGAGTGGAATCCTTTTACAAACAAAGCAATCAGATGTGAGCATCTGCTATACCCACTCACTTATGAATGGGGGAGGGGAGGCTCTCTTAAGTATCAGCAATAAATTCAGTCCAACGTACTGAATGCCTACTATGGAAAAATCTATAGTAGTATTCCTGCACAATCTAACTACACTGGTTTTTAGCCATTTATATTGCTACAGAAGGTATGAAGAAACAGTGAAATAGAACATCCTTTGGTTTCTTCATTGCCCCAATGATGTCCTCTTCACTAGGTCTGCCTTACTAGGCTTTGTTTTTGTATTCCTATTCTATATCTATAACAGGAGTGCTGATGATGTCGTACTAGTGGTTGATAGATGGATCAGGATTCATACAAATTAGAGACAATTTGTTTTAAAAGCCTGGGTACATTTATACCACGTGGTTCGCTGTGGACCTGAGCGACAGCAGCTCTAGGAACACCAGTGAGAACTTCTTTGTGCTGTGTGTGCCCCTCAGCTTGTCCTTGGAGCTTGACCTCCTTGATGCCAACCTTAGGACCAGTGGCTCAAAATCATCAGCCATGGTGGGGGCGGGGGGGGGAATCTATATTAGACTTTCGACTCCTGTAAAGAGTTACAGTCTTGGCAACTCATAGGGGCAGTTCTACCTTGTCCTACAGGGTCTCTATGAGTTGGCATCGACTTGCCTTTGGATCTGGGCAATTATATATATGCATATAGGGATGTACACATATGCAGTACACATGCATATATATATATATGTTAAGTCTACACTTAATCAGGTGTATGCTGTGGCATGTCCCATGAAAAAGTAACAAATACTAAATATCGAATGAGTGGTTCTTATGGTGTACTCTGTGGGACATTGTGATTTAAAAAGTACCTGGAATATTGATCTGGGAAATGCTTTCTCATTTCATTTGTGGCTCAGAGACATTCTGAACTGGTAGAGAAGCCTATTTAAGTTTGTTGGGCACCCAACCTGCCTTCCCCAATCATATTTGCTTACCCCAGAATATTGATTATCATTGTTTGACATATTAATGGGATATCACTTGGAAAAAGGTGATCTAGGGCAGGGTTTCTTCATCTTGGAGCTCTTGACAGTGTAGACTAAGCGGGTCTGTGTGGTGGGGGCTGACTTGTACAGGGTACACTGGTTCAGCAGCTCACCTGGTCACTCTTCACAAGATGCCAATACTGCCCTATAAGTTGTGACAAAAACTATCTCCAGAGACATGGCCAAAGTCCACTGGAGAGCAAGATCACTCCTGGTCAAAAACCACAATTCTAGGTCTATTCATCAATGGGAAGACCCTGCTTTGTGTACATTGTTATGTCTTCTGGTTATTTAGATTCTATTAATTCTTTCTCAGTCATCATCCACAGTTTAGGATATATATATATATACATACATACATACATATATATGGCAGTCATGTGCTTATGTTAATTTTATGATTGAAATATAGGGGTGGAGTCTAGCCTGTTAATCTGGAGATAGCCATTGAGTAGCCAATGAGGCCTCTATGTGGGCATGGCTTTCTCCTGAGACTTCTGGGAAGCTGTCTTCACCAGATGTTGGGAATTAGTTTGAGAGACGATGAATCATGGACAAGACAAGGTGGCAACGCTCGAGAAGCTGGAGAAGCTGTGGGAGAGACCACATGGCTTTGCCCTGATGGAGCCAGACCTCTGAAACTGGGGCGAATACATGGACACCTCTGCCAGCGATAAGTTGCTTTTGCTGTTGATGGACCCTGAGTCCAGGAAGCAAGGAGCCATGTGGAGATCCCTGTCAGCGCTGGGATTCTGCACCCACTGACCTGTGACTTTGTAAGTCGGAAGGAGACTTTATAGACTGATTTCGGGCATATGGGTTAATATCGGACATATGACTTTGAATTGGACTGGGCTCAATGTCCTGTTCCTCTAGTATATAAACCTTTTCCTTATAGCTATATGCGTGTCTATGAAATTTGTTCCTCTAGTCTACCCGGACTAACACAATATATTTTTAAAATTCTTCCCTCATTCTCAGTTCATCAAACATTCATTTCCCCTTTCACCTCCTCATAAACAGAATCCCTCCCTGTGGAGCCCTGGTTCCAGATGTTCAAGCATCTCACTAGTTTCCAGCTCTCTCTGAACCCAAATGCTTAGGACTTCTTTTGACAATCCCAGCATTGTCCTAAAAATCGCATTTCTTGTCATGAAAGTGTTGTTTTCTCCATCTAAGACTTTCCTTTGTGGTAAATCATTGAAACCAGGGGCAATGATCCAAGAGAAGAACTTTTTCCAGTGTTCTTAATAGATTTAAAAGATTTATAGGATTATCCACTTCAAAAGTATTTATGGTCTAAAATGTATGTATAGAGGTGACAGATGTTTGATTAGGAATGAGATCTACAGTTTGACAAATATCCTTCTCTAAAATACATTTCCCAAACTGATCCTTTGCTTTTTGGATAAGATTCTCTTTCTCCTCTGCTGCATGATGCATAAAAGAAGAATGAATGTTCATGATCTAAAAACAAATTTTAAAAGGCATGGGTACACGTGGTTGGCTGTGCACCTGAGGGAAAGAAACACTAGTGAGGACCTCTTTGTGCTGTATGTGCCCCTCAGCCTGCACTTGGTGCTTGACCTACTTAACTTCTCGGAGTCTACATTTGTACAATGGTGATACACAAACAGGCCTGTGTGTCATCAGTGTATAAGTATGGACAATGAAGTTAAGTGGGATGCCAAAGGTCAGACAACTGCTAAATTGGTGGGGGGGAGAGAGAGAGAGAGAGAGAGAGAGAGAGAGAGAGAGAGAGAGAGAGAGAAATAAAACAAAGTATTAATTCAAACTAGACTTTATTAACTGGATCCTGCTTTGTGGTTCTTGAATACAGAGTCATCTATAATTTGTACAAATCCTGATTTATCTGACCCCAACACCTACACTCTTTCTACCACACAATGGATAAAAAACTTCAGACCTCAAACCTCACTTGACCTATCTGTGGCCCACACATTGGACTTTGGTTTCTTTTTGTATAGAGGGTTGGAGGTTCTGTGCTTTTAAATACTCGTCAATATTTTATCATGTACCTGTTCACCACAGGTTTTTCTTTCCCCAAGTACTGTCAAATATCTGGCCCCTGCATGACAGAAAAGCTAGCAGTCATTACCCTGTTCTAGAGACACAAACAATGAGCCACAAAGAAGCTGTGGGTTAGCCCTGGTCACCTGTTCTTTTGCGAGGCACGCAAGACCAGAACCCAATTTGTCTGACAACCAGCAGAGCAATGTTCATGCCACACCAGCTTCAATTGAGGTCCCAGAGAGCAAGGCCAGTTCTGCAGCAACAGAATGTAGGATGAAGGCTATAATGAGCTGTGTGTGTGTGTGTGTGTGTGTGTGTATCTCCAACTGGACGGAGGCCTTGATGAGCTGGCCTTTGCTAAGAATGTTGTCGTTCCTGCTAAGAAAGTTGCAGTTCCTGAAGTTCTATTAGAAAAACCAACATGTCCTTTTGATTCAGGCAATAATTACGATACATTTCTGTGGCTGGTAAGTCGATTCACCATTACCACCCATGCGTGACTCAGTAAAACTGAGCTTGCAGGGCTTTGCATGGCTGCCATCTGATGGAAGGCATCCTTGGGTGACGCCGTAGTTAATGGTTAGTCTTGCCTCACTTAAAGCTTGTTCCCGAGTCCTCTGAGAACAAAGCCCTGGGGATTGCCTCTGGAGAAGCCACCCCTGAGAAGCTAGTGGAGCATATGGGGACCCAAGTCAGGATGGACGCAGAGGGACTAAAAGCAACAACAACCATTAGAGAAGTCCATCTCCAGGCCTCTGCTCCATGGCTCCACTGGGTGGATCTGAATCACTCATCTTTGGGGTATTAGCAGAGAGCAAACTAATTTGACCAACCGAGGACCAACAACTTTGAATTCCCCGCGTACCCAGTCTACACTGGCTCACAGTGTAGACTCTAGAACCCTACTCTAGAACAGAGTAGGGTCTGACCCCTACGGTTTGGAGGTTTTCCAGAAGCAGATCGACTCATTTGTATCTGGCTGAGTGGCTGTTGGGTTGAACTACTAACCTTTCGGTTAGTTGCCCAATGCTTAATCCGCAGTATCACCATGGCTCTTTATAAAGACGAATGCATATCTAACATCCATGCTGTGAATTCTCAAGAAAGGGCAAAAGTTTTGGTCTTTGACAAATGCAGAGCAACTAACCACTATGCTTACACATAGTGCCTAATAGTCTGTTAGGTTAAAATGCTGCTTTGCCCTGAAGTCCCCATGGGGTTACTTCCTGAACAGATAGACACAAGGTCTACTCCCTGGAGATTATTCTGTTTTCAATATTCATTTAGTAGATTCAAAAAATGAGGCCAAGAGAGATGACCGAAAGAGCAACACAGGCCATAAATGATGCCTGCTGACTTTCTCACGGGGAGGGGCCTCTGAAGATCACCTTAGCTCCATCACTACAAATGTACAGTCAGAGAGGGGCACCCTGTTGCCTCACTATTCAAGGAGTAAAACAAAAACAAGACCCTTACCATTTCAAGCATTAATATAATCAAAAGAGATGGATGATAGAAAAATCACATATTTCTAGAGAAAATTAATAAACACCCAAGAAGGCTGGCCATTCAAAAGTGTATGCTGCTGACAGCATTCTCTTAAAATTCCTTGTCATTGTAGGCATTCTTATTTTAGGACAGGGCGGCCTGCTCAACCTATTTCTACGTCCTCTCACTTGGAGAATTTAAAAGGGAAGAGGCTCATTTTGTAGCTAAGGGTGAGTCATTCACACTTCTGAGTGGAAGGTCAAGTTAAAGAAAGCATGCTAGTGTGGTTTGGGTTTCCTTGGAAAGAGTGCAAAAAAGGAGGGAAGAGAGTTTTGTGTGAGCTTTACTCACTTGAAAATAATGGCAACAAAAAAGACTTAAAATTGATTTTTTTACCCCCAGATTTCTCTATTATAGACACAATAATGACTTGCCTCAGAAAGTTGAGTGTGCCCAGCTCCCAAACACTGCTGCTTAATATCCATTCGGATTGCTAAGACTTGCATAGAGCAATGCCTTATATTTTATTTTTGGCAGTTTTATTGGAAGCCATTCAAATAATTTTATTTCTGAGAAACATAAATAAAATAAAAATCTCTCTCTTTTTTCCCCTCCCTTTGAAAGAAAGAAGGCATTTCTGAGCTTCAGGACTTTGACTTATTTGACATTCGCCCAGTCTTCTTATCCGAAGACCACAATCCAGAAGCTGTGTAAACACTAACAATAAAAGCCAGTGAGTGAAAATACTGCTAATTCCAACCAACACCCCCCCCCCCCACACACACACACACACTCCCCATGGCCAACGCAAACCTGCATCTTGGTAATCAACTCTGGGATGAAAGGCGAAGGGCTAAGGTGCCTCTTCCAGACATGACACACCAGAGAGAACTGACTGGTACTCGAGGAGGTTAACAGGTATGTGGACAGACTGGCAGCTCACTGGTGAAGGCATGGCTGCTGAAGAGACACTGTGGGAGCCTTCAAAGTACACTTTCCCACTTGCAGCCCCTTCTGAGTGACTGGTTTATAAATCTTCATGACAGAAGTCAGTGTTTTCAGAAAAGAGAATGCCTCAGCTGCTGTGGAATGAAGGCAGACCATGTTTCGCAGTGGTTATGAAGACCCTTGGGCTCCCAGTTCAGATGGAGCTGCCTGTGGGTGGGGACTCCTTAATCCCCCTTTTTGGGGAGTTATGCCTACAAGGGAAGCTGGCTATGTCATTAGACTTCCTCTCCTCCCTCCCAGACTCCATTTGCATCGTGTATACTTTCAAAGGAGGCCGGGGGGTTGTCGTTGTCGTGGTGGGTGTCACTGAGGCCATCCAGACCTATTGCAGCCCTACACAACCAGAAGGAACCACTGCACAGGCCCGCATCCTCCTCTTTGGGTCTGTACCTGAGCCCACGGTTGTCATATGGGGTCAGTCTATGTCATGGCAGGCCTGCCTTTCTTTTGCTGCCCCTCCCTTTACCAAGCATGATATCCTTCTCCTGGGCCTGGTCTCTCCTGACAACACGTCCAAAATACGGAAGACAAAATCTTGCCATTCTTGCCTCCACGGAGCACTCTGGCCATATTTCTTTCAAGACAAACTGGTTTGTCCTTCTAGTCGTCCCTGATAATGTCAATAGTCTTCTCAGTTACCACAATTCAAAAGCACAAAGAAGAAAGACTTGACTCTTCATTTCCCAGGGAAGAGCTACTGAAAACCTAATGCACAATGGTTCTCCACCTTCCTCATGCCGCGACCCTGTCATACAGTTCCTCATGTGGTGGTGACCCCCCAACCATAAAATTATTTTCATTCCTACTTCATCACTGTAAGTTTGCTACTGTTATGAATCAGGTGAACCCTGGGAAAGCGACATCTGATCCCCTTGGGGGTTGTGACCTATAGGTTGAGAACCACTGCTCTAGAGCAGGGGTCCTCAAACTTTTAAAACAGGGGGCCAGTTCACTGTTCCTCAGACTACTGGAGGGTTGGACTATAGTTAAAACAAAACAAAACAAAACTATGAACAAATTCACTGTGGGCCTGGGATGAGTTGGTTACTAGGCAGGAAGGCAGTGGCAGCAAAAACTCCTGGCAGGCCAGGTATACGTCCTCAGCAGGCTGCATATGGCCTCCTGGCAGTAGTTTGAGGACCCTTGCTCAAGAGGATAACCCCCCCTTTGCTATTCAGATACTCTCCCACATCTCTTACCCCCCCCACATTGGCCCACTATTAATGAGAACCCAAAGAGGAACCTTTGAGCCCACCACCGGTTTCATTGGCTACTTTGAATTTTGTCCTTTGTAATTGTTTTCGTCATTGTGGTAATTTTAAAGGTCATTTCTTTGACCTCACATGCATCTTGGTCAGCAGGAATTTCCATCACCACCATTACTATTAGGTGCAGATCATGTGTCAACCAGCCCATTTGCCAGCAAAAGTTGGACAATCAAAAAGGATGACCCAAGAATAAGTGGTGCATTTGAATCATGGCTTTTTTTAAACCAAGGAAAATTTGACCTCTTTGTTTATTATGGATAATTGGGCTGCATTTAGAAAGTTATGGGGAAATGTGGGAGAAGTGAGGAAAATTAAGTTAATCTCACTGGACCAAGGAAATGCCATCTTGATAAAAATGCGCTTATCTCAGTATCAAAGATATCTATGTTCATAGTCATAAAGTAACCTCTCCCCCCCACCATGGTTAAAGAAATTGAGAATTACATTTTCATTTAGTTGTTTTAAATTTTTAGAGGCTATTTTCTGGCATAAATCCACATGGTAGGACCTATTTACCTCCAAACATACACAAAAAGCCAAACTCCCTGCCCTGGAGTTGATTCTAAATCATAGAGGACAGGGTAGAAGTGCCCCAGTAGGATTTTGATACCGTAATCTTTAGAGGAACAGAAAGACTCATATATTTCTTAGTGAATAACTGGGAGTCTTGAACTCCTGGCCATGTAGTTAGCATCCCCCCAAATAAGCACTATGCTGCCACCAGGCTGTCTAGCTATGACTCAGCAAACCAATGTTCCTAAAGTTTCACTACATCCACGTTTTTAATGTTTATTCTTCTTTGAAGAGAAAACTCCTCCCCAGTTCTATTTTGAGTGTCATTCAAGAGAAGAGACTCATATTCTGGCACTAAATCACAAATTGCCTGTGACTGCTTCGTTTATTTATTTATTTTTTAATTTCTAGAAGTAAATTGCTCAGGGGGAACCTATCCACGATGTGTGACAAGGCTGCAATTTGAATATCAGTGGCCCAACTCCCGGCATTATAGCCATAGGCCAGCCACTGCCGTGAGGCTGACAGATGAGAGGGAGAGCAAAGAATAGCAGAGACATGCGTACCTGTGCTTTTTGACTATGCAGGAATTCTGTCGTGTGGGTCATAAACGATGAGAGTACTGTTGTGAAGGTTGGAGATTAAGCACATCTCATTGTGCTCATGAGGGACTTGTACATAGACAAATACGCGCTCACCCAGACAGAGCAAGGGACACTGCTGGATTTGACCTCAGGGGAGTGTTGGACTAGGGATGTGCACTTTCAACAGACTTATTCAGCCTCTAGGTTAAGCAGGCAGACCGAGCAGTTGGACAGTACCCACAACCTGTGATAGACAGACGGCACAGCCTTGCTGAAAGGGCGGGGGACTTGAAGTAGCCCCGATGAAGATGAAAGAGTTCAGCCTCCCATTGGGATTGCACCTACACACAGAGATGACAAAGAGCTTCACAACCAGACCATGCAGCTGCAAGTGGATGTTGACGTCAACAAGGATTTCATTTCACGTGGGCCAGGGCTGAAATGACATAATGCCCTGGGAAAACCATCAGCAAATGATGTTTTAGAGATGTCCCTTTGAGGACTGAGGTGCAGCCGACCCAGTACAGGGTATTGATGCCACCTCATGTGCATGTAAAAGCTAGACAGTCAAAAGAGATCGAAGAAGAACTGATGCCTTTGGATTCTGGCTTTGCCAAAGGATATGGACCTTGCATGGGCTGCCTGGAGAACAAACAAATACATCTTGGAAAAAACACCCCCTGAACGATCCTTGGAAGCAAGGCCAATGAAGCTTTCTCTGCTCTACTCTGGAAATTGGAGAAGGAGGGATCAGTGGTAGGAGAGGACTATGCCTGGCAACGTTGAGGTCAGCAAACAGGAGGAAGCACTTCACAAAGGCTGCAGCAACGAGTTCAACAAAGATGATGGAAAGGAGGGGGTGGGCTTGGCAGCAGTGCTTTCTTTGTTCAGTTGTACAAAGGTCACTGTGAGTTGAAGTTGTGTCTAAGGCACCCACTTATAGCTTTACCAGCTCCAGCAAGGACCATATGGCACCCGCCTCACCCATGCTTCAGACTTGCTGCAAAATCCTCAAATAAATTTCTGAAACTCCTTCCTATGTACGTGTGAGGATCTATGTGTAAAACTTTCACTCCAATCCTAAAAAACAAACAAACAAACCCAAAAAGACCAATAAAAAATTCATTGCTGCTGAGTTGACTCTGACTCAGAGTGACCCCAGAGGACGAGGTGGAACTTTCCTTGTGAGTTTCTGAGATAGTTGACTCTTTATAGGAGAGGAAAATCCCATCTTTGGAACTGAAGACCTTGTGGTTAGCAGCCCCTAGCATAACCACCCCAGCCCCTAGGAATATATTTAGTTGAAGACTCTTCTCTTTCAAGTGTTTCCAAATCATCTTTCTTCCTGTTTCCCATTTACCCATTGCTTGTCAATCTGTAATATTAACTTACTTCTCCTGTCCTTCCAAGACAGGAGATCTTGGAGGCTGTGAGTGACATGGTATGTTCTGTTCTTTTTGGTATTCCAGTATCTAATCCTTGGGTTGGTAAAAAAAGGTGGGGATTAGAAATATCTTTAATAATAGAGTGTTTTACACAGGAAAAAATTTATTTCCTTATGTAGACTCATTCTTAAGCTGTTTTCAAGATAATATTTGAAAGCCATTTCTTAGCTGCCATTGTACTACCAGGAACCCCATCCCACCCCCATCCTGGAGACAAATGATGGCACAAGGGGCTGTGATTACTGCTGCAGTGACCTGCATTTTGGGGTAAAATCTAGCCTTGAAGTAGCAGGCAAGAGGCTGTTAAACATCCCAAGGATGGCACAGGATCTGAACTGCTAGAAGTTTCCTCTCCTTGACTAATTCATCTTCCTGAAATGTTGCAATTGCTTTGTTTTTCCCAAAGCCAGTTCTTATTACATGCCAACCATATAAGGATTCCTCCAGCAGTGCCTTCTTGGACCACACTCTGACAAAGGGCTGAACTCTGAACTCTGGGGCTGAGAAGGTCAAGTCCACCCAATGGAAGAGAGGGGGGATTCAATGAACTTGAGGAATTAAATTTGAGACACCATCCTCCCCTAGTTATAGTTTCCACTCATTTCCACAAAGATTTAATGGAGGCCAGATTCACTGATGTCCTTTCACAATATAGGAAACAGAAGCAGAGGAATGGGGTGAAGATATGATCTATATTGAGTAACCAATGCATTTTCCAATGCATGCCCCTTCTTGCCCCAGCAGAAGGAACAGTTTAATATATATATGTTTTTTTTTCCTTCAGTGTATCACAAAGAAAATTACAGGTCAGGGTAAGTGCTAGAACGTGAAAGGCAAAATCCCCAAGAATGTGTTAAAAAAAATCATGTGGAAACTTGTGCTTCTTTATGATCGCGTGTTTGGCTAGCATGAAGGAGGCGCTGAGGCTCCTCAGTTTTTTGCTGGTGCAAAAGGGACTGTTCAAGCTGAGGCAAGGCTGAGGCCACCCTCACTTTGTTAGGGCAAAGCTTCAAACTATTAAGGTTACTTCCCCATCAGGAGCACCCAGTGATGTAAGGAAACCATGGATCTCGGAGTAGGCAGTAGAGAGAGGCATGGTATTCTTAAAAGTGGGGAACTCTGTGGTAAACTGAAAAGAGTGTCCATATGAAAAATGAGAAAACAAGGGTCGAGGGAAAAGTATAGTGGGTCAGGGAAGGAAATTAAGGACATCAGGTGTAGGTAGTAGGTATGTGTGTGCATATGTGTGCACGTGCATACTCATTTGTGCATGTGTGTCTTTTTATTGGTGTGTGAGAGGGGCATTCAGAAAGTTCATGGGAGAAATTACATAATCTTTCAATTCCATTGTCCCACGGACCTTTTGGAGCCCTTAGGATGTGCACGCACATGAGCATGTGTGTAAACACATGCCTGTGTGCATGCACTTGCGTGTGCTGGTGCATATTTCATCTGTGAGATCAGTGTCCCGTGCCCAAACTAAAAAAAAAAAAAAAAAAAAAAGACTTGTCAGGAAGATAGTACAAATCATTCAAAACAGAAAACTCCTCAAACTGGCGTGTTCTCAGCCAGCTCTGGCAACCAAGTCCAAGGGGAGTGCCGCGGGCTGGCAGTCACGAGTCGCTGGCTAACTTCTGGGCTGTCCATTTGGCCCTGCTCCCCAGTGTTATATTTCAGAAGACAGAAGAAACGGAAGCTCCACAGGAGGGAAAAAGCATGCAGCGGCTCGAGGAATTTAGTACATTTTAATAAACATAGATCAGGAGCTAGCATGTTCCCTGAAAAAATGCAAACACTGTGGTATCATATTCAAAATGCCATTAAAAATACATATACATATACAAGAGATACACACAGCAGCACACACTGTGAGCCCATCAGCCCAGGCGGGGAAGCACTTTTGTCTAGACTATATCTTTGGCTTGATTTGTACAATCTGATGCTTCCAGCAGGAAGACACTAAAATCCAGAGCTAGAGTGATTGTATCATTTAATAAGGGCAACACACGCACACACTCACACATATGGGTGTTTGCTGAATGAAATATTCTGTCATTTTAGAGCAAGAAAGTTGTTTCCCCCCCTCTAGACTCCCACTGGGAGAGAACATTGAAGAAGTTGTTCCATTTTGCCCATGTGTGAATTGATGTTCTATTCCATATTCAAAACAACCTTATCAGATTGGGCTTTTCTTTCTTTTCAGTGCTAGCAACCTTGACTATAGTCATGTTTATGTTTATAAATTAGCCTATTGAGCAAAGGCATTACAAGACCAATTCCTAAACTAAGAGAGAGGTGTGTATACCGTCAGTCTCTGGTATGTCTGATCTGCATGAATAACAATTGTGTAACCTCGACAAGTTAGATTGAATTACAAATATGAAATAAAGAGAAGCATGATTCTAGAGAGAAACATTGCTGACTTGTCTTATACTACCTAGTTTGTTTTACATTTGTCCTTACTCTTTCATATTCACATTTATGAAATTGTAGTTAAGTTTGTATCTATACTTTGAATTTTCCCCAAGATATGCTTATTAGAAAAAAAAACATCTTAACAACTTATGGCATTTAATGTTTCTTAATGATACATATTAAAGGACATAGGTTTTGAGATATTAATGATTTTTACATTTCTTGACTCATTTAACTTTTCTATCCAGAAAACGATTGGCTAAGGCATTTGTAGGAACCAAGAATTAAGTGGGGACTAATTCAGGCTGTTTAATTGAAACTTAATGTATGTCATCTTTACTCAGAGCAAGAATGAGAAACGTTTAGCCCTGCCCATGAAGCCTGAGTGGTTCAGTAGTTAGGCACTAGACAGATAAATAAGAAGGTGGTGATGCCCAACGAGGCACTAACTCTGCTGAAAGAAGACAAACCATTGAGCTTCCCTAACGCATTTTGGAGCAGTGGTGCTCTGCCAGGTAGGCTGACTTTGAGTGCCAAAGGACTCAGCGGACCTGACCACGACATAGCTTAGTTAGGTTGATGCAGGCTCTACTAACAAAGACGGTGCTGCTTTTTCAATAATAGCAGTGAGCATAAACAACAACTGTAATTTTCAGATCAAGATTCAGAAGGCAGTAAGAAGAGAAAAACCTATTTTTTCTATGAGGGTAGTTGGAGGGGAGATAACAAGAAGTAAGGGTAAAAAGGAAAGTGGATGTAAAAGAAGTAAAGTCAATTGACCTCAACTCACAGGCTCTTGATACCTAACGTCAGAGGGAACTTCATCCTGCTCAGGTCTAAGGAGGCTGGCGTAGAATGGAATGGGGAAACTGATGAGAGAAGAGGTTAATGAGAGCCCTTAGGGTCCTGCTGAGTTTTACGGAAACACTTTGGGGGCTTCCTGGGAGCCAGCATAGAGGAAACAGCAGATGATTTGATCTGCAGGAGGTTATTGGCAAGGTGGAAATAGAGAAAGGTCAGGGAACAAAAAGATGAAAGGAATTGCAAAGAAGATAGTGGAACAGTTTGGCCCATGAGTCCAGGCTGGACAACGAAGGGCAGCCAAGAGGAATGCGGAGACTGACACAATATGGAAGGTCAAGGGTACAGAGAGAGTGAGGGGACCAACGGACTTGTTTTTATAGGGGATGCATTTCAATTAGAATGGATGTCAAAGACTCATCTCAAGGTTGCATAAAACTCACTCATCAATGCATTATCCCAGAGACCCAGACACAGAAATGGAGAGGTTCCCTTAGTGATTTCTCCCCCTTGTCATTCACCATGAAAATGATCAATGTCCTAAAAGCAAACCAAACCCACTGTCATCAATTAGACTCTGATGCACAGTGACTCCATAAGACACAGTAGCCCTGCCTGATAGCATTTTCAAG
Source organism: Nesogale talazaci (assembly GCA_004026705.1). Lineage (NCBI taxonomy): Eukaryota > Metazoa > Chordata > Mammalia > Afrosoricida > Tenrecidae > Nesogale > Nesogale talazaci. The sequence goes on along the minus strand of PVJH01000995.1, from coordinate 193,755 downwards.
GCTGTAGTTGCTATGGAAGCGGGCTGATACTTCGCCCCACCCCCCAACCCCCCAGCACAATGTAAGTTCAAATCATGGACCTCTCAGTTAGCAGTCCAGCATTTAACCTCAGCACCATCTGGCTAATATTACTGCCTGAGGGTCTCTAGCATGGGTACTCTCCTGTCTGCAGCCACTGCTGTCCACATTGTTTCCTGGCTAGTTGTCCTGCAGTAGATTCTGACTCAGCCAGGCCCACGTGTACACAGTAGGGGTTTCCCAGAACATGACCTTGCAGAAGGAGATCACTAGACTTGTCTTCTGAGACACCTCTGGATAGTCTCGACCAACCGACCAAGCTTTCAGAGAGGAAGGAGTTGAGCGCTTAACCACCCAGGGGCTACCATTGGTATGGTGGTTAATTATTCAGTCTTTATGGTCAAGCTGACTTGGGTTTTAGAACTGCATCTTTCCTTGTTGGTGTGAGAATTTGCACCTTCGTTTTCTCATGTGCAACACCAGCACCTGCCTTGACAGGACTTTCCTGAGGATAAAATAAGATGATTCATGTAAAATACCTGGCACAGTGGGTGACACATTAATGTTCACACGTCTTTGCTGAATTTATGTATAATTTTGAGATCTGGCAATGTAGTGTTTAACGTACTTGGCTGCTAACCAAGAAACCTGTGACTCAAACTCAGCAGCCATTCCATGGGAGAAGGCTGCGGCAGTCTGTTTCCCCATAGCTTTATAGATCTGGGAACCCTAAGGGGCGGTTTTACTGTCTTACAGGGTTGCTATGACAGGTCACCGATTCAGCAGCAATGGGTTTTTAATGTTATTATGTGAGCATCCATACTGTCACACTGTGGTGGCTTACATGTTGCTATGATTCTGGAAGTCATGTCCATATTTAAGATACCAGCAGTCATCGATGATGGACAGGTGTCAGCAGACTTCCAGACAAGAGAGTCTAGGAGTAAATGCTGGCAATGTCCTTTTGAAAATTAGCCAGTGAAGATCCGAAGAGTCACACTAGAATGCTATGTGATCGAGAGACCCCTCGTGACCTCGACAATGGAGTCATATACCAATGATTTCAAAGATCGCAGAGGACTGGCTATGTGTCATTCCATTTTACATAAGGTTGCTACGAGTTAGAACTGACTTGCTAACAGCTACCAGCAATAAGATCTTATCTCTTCTCTTTTAATTTAAGTGCCTTTCCCCTAGGTTACTGCAGTAGTTACATGATTAATCTCCCTATCCTTTAGCTTGCCTTCTTGCATTTCTTCCACTGAGATCTACTCATATAATAAAAATGCAAGTTTGTTGTCATTCTTCTGCTAAAAAACTTTGAGAGTTTTTCCAGTGTCCTTAAGGTGGATGCCTGGATGTGTTAATGAGGCCAAGAAGGCTCTCTATAATCTGCCCTTTCCTCCCTCTCTATGACTTCCCTCCTCTCCCCTCTTAATTTATGCTGCAACAAATCTGGGCTTACTCTTTCTAGAACACACCATCAAGTTTCTTATGGCCTTGATTTTACCCAGGTTTTCCCCTCTGCCCTCCTAACCAGGCAACCTCCATGTCTGCCATTCAGGAGCAGCCAAGGCATCAGTTCAGTGAGTGCTCACTGGCTCCCATGGCTATGGTGCATGACAGGGTAACTTTGCTGTTTCTGTGTACATACGGCATACCCACTAGATTGAAGCTACTAGAGGACAAGGACTCCTTTAGTACCTGGCATCAGGCCTGGCAAATATTAAGTAGCCAATGACTACTTGTTGAACAGAACACAACTGCATAGGTTAGCAAAAAAGATTACTCTCACAGAGCGTTTATTACTGCTAATTGCAGGATCAAAAGGAATGAACTAATCATCAGCTTGTTTCTGTTCTTTCTCTTTCTTCCTTCACCAACCTCTCTGTGCCCCATACCATCTCTCCTCTCTAGCTGACCTTGGGAGGCTGCACTGGCTCAGAGTGATGCCATTGAACATAGCAAAAGGATTAGAACTTGAAAAGTCTCAGCTTTATTTTATAACTTTGTTCTCTGCTAGATTTTATGGATCAGGTGTGGGCACGTCTGGCAACCAAGCAATAAGTGTCTCTCTCTCTCTCTCTCCCCTCCTCTCTCTCTTTCTCTCATCTCTCTCTTATGCAGACATTTTGTACAGCTTCTAAAAATCAGAGCTGATTTCTTGATCAGAGGGAACAGGACACTTGGTGATGTTTAGCGAGATGGACTTTTGAGCAAGAGAAGTCGGTCTACAAAGAGAGGACACTGAGAAGGAGATGAAGACACCAAAGTGACACAGAAAGGGTATGTTCTGAACGTGTTTCTCATTTGCTCTAACTACCCCATTGCAAGAGCACAGACCATTGGATTGTCCTCTTGGGCAGCTACCACCTCCTTTCTTTACTTTCATTCTAGTTTCTACTTTTCTATTTATAAGTGCTGTGGACATTGGAGTTAAGTATATATTTATACTCTACAGTGAATACTCAGCTGTCAGCGAACAGACAAAATGCTTAGAATCCAAATTGGCCTGGGTGCACTGAAGGGATTACATGAAATGAAATTCAAATAGGAAAGATACAAAAAAATTACACTTAGGCAGGGAAAATAAATTCTATAAAAATGGAACTATTTATAGGCTTTTTTTGTTATTTTGTTGTTGTTATTGTTTTGCTGTTTTTTGTTTTCTTTGTTTTTTGCTTTGTTTTCTTTTTATGCTTGTTATTGTTTTTGCATGTTTATCTAGATAAGAGAGGTGGGACAAACAATCCAGAAGGAAAAAAAATGGGACCTATGGTTCCAGGGATCACAAGAGAGGGGGAGGCGGGGGAAAGAAACAGGAGTGACAAAAAACCCAGGCACAAGAACAAGTGACCTAAAATTGATCGCAAAGAGCATATAGGATGCTCCGATGGGGCTTGATCAAGGGCAACTTGGATGAGAGGAATTGCTAAAATATGAATGAAGCTCGCACATAATAGTGAGACAAGAGGAAATTAAAAGGAAATAGAGGAAAGAACTAGGAGACAAGGGGCATTTATAGATGTCTAAATTCACGCATGTACACATGTAAATGTATTTATATTAATAATATGAAAATAGATCTATGTACATATATTCATATGTTAGGTATTAAGATAGCTGATGAACATTGGGCCTCTACTCAAGTATTCCCTCAATGCAAGAACACTTTGTTCTAAGAACCCAGCATTCTGTGATGCTCACCTTCCTGACATGACTACTAAAGACAAAATGGGTGCATAAGCAAATGTGAAGAAAGTTGATGGTGCCTGACTATCAAAAGATAAAGCATCTGAGGTCTTAAAGACTTGAAGATAAACAAGCAGCCATTTAGCTGAGAAGCAACAAAACCCACATGGAAAAAGCACACTAGTCTGTGTGATCATGAAATTTATGGGAATAGATGTCAGGCATCAAAAACCCAGAACAAGAAAATCATATCAATATGAATCAGGGGGAATGTGGAGTGGATACCCAAAGCCCATCTCTAGGTTATAGGACATCCTCTTACAGAAAGGTCACAAGGAAGAGATGTGCCAGTCAGAATGTATAGCACAACATCAATGAAGCACAAAATTTCTTCTTTTTTCTAGTTCTTTAATGCTTTCTTCACCACCCCTCCTCTACCCACACATATTATCATGATCCCAATTGTACCTTACACATCTGGTTACATCAGAGCATGTACACTGGTTAAGAGTTTGAAACACAGGGAATTTAGGACAGATAAATCCCTCAGGAGAGTAGTGATACTAGGAGAGTAGAGGGAAGTTGGGGGGGGAAAGGGGAAACTGATCACAATTCTCTACATATAACCTCTTCCAAGAGGACAGAGAATAGACAAGTGGGTGCAGGGAGACAGTGCTTCATGTAAGAGTTGAAAAATATCATAAATTATCAATGGTTCATGGGGAAGGTGGGGAGAATGAGCTGATACCAAGGGCTCAAGTAGAAAAAAAAGTTTTGGAAATGATGGCAATGTAGGCACAAAGGTGCTTGACACAATGAATGTATGTATGGATTGTGATAAGAGCCATGCAAGCCCCCACCCAATGAAATGATTTTTAAAAAAATAAAACAACCAAAGCAAGGGTTTCTAGGGGAAGTAGTGGTGGGGTTGGGACACAGAGAGGTTGGGGTAGCAAATGCTGCATGCAAAAGGGGGCAGGGAGCACTAGAACTGATGGTGATGACACAACCCCTTTTTCAAAAGATTTAATCATGAAAACATAAAGAAAATGATTTGAAACTGATTGAGGCTATCACTGCATAATTCTACTCGATATGAATGAACTATTGAATTGTATGATATGTGGATTATGTGCCAAGAAGACTGAAAACCAAAAGGAGAATAGAAAAGTGCTGGTGAGAATGTGAGAGTAGATCAAATAGCCTGGGGACCAGAAGAGGCCAAACGGGGTGTGTGGCGAGGTCAGAACCCCAAGGCCGGAGAGTGACTGCAGGATGCAGGAGGATGGGTGCAGGTGGAGGAGCTGTGTCCCCCTTCCCGCTCACCCTCGGATTTCTGCAGGGCTTACTCCTGTTGCAGCAGTTGCTGTTTGATTCAGATGTTGACATCATCCTTACAGGCAGGATTTTGCTGGCAAAGTGATTTCTGGAGTGGGGATGGAAACACTAGACTTGTCCATTTAATAAAAACCATGGCCTTGGGGAGGTGTCTTAGCAAAGTTCAATATACAGAATTTGTATGGTGAGAGAAGCCATGCCTTTTCACTTCTTCTATTTACAGTCTACTCACTACCACTACCACCCTACTTCATGCCTTAGGAAGAAAACAACAGCAAAACAAAACCTTGACATCTCTGTAGACTTACAGTCAAAACACACAAAGAACACCAATCCTGCAGAGTTGCACAACAGAAATATATTTCTCTTTTATTGCATTGCAATGCAGGTCAGCAGGGGAAAGTGGCTAGGGCTGAGGATAGATCTGTGATCCACAGGGTTTTTCAGGGGCTCAGACTTCTTCTCGACCCTCTGGCCTGCGTGGTCTTCATTCACTCTGCTCATGCATGAAGGAAGATAATGGCGTGCCAGGATAGCCATTGCTGTGTGCCTTTCACCAGCCACAACTAAGTGGTGTGGCCTTGCTTCAAGAAAGGCAACCATGGTTTCCAGCAAAGGAAGAGGGAACAACTAGTCAGTATCCGCCATATACAGTACCCCGTATCATCCTGATAATGAGCTTCGCAAAATTAAAGATAAATGCAGGAGTATAACTATTTGATACTCTAGACCAGACATACTATTTAGCTTTTATGTTTATCTAGCTAGCATATTTATTTATAAATACATTTATATATAATGTATTAGAGTAAAATGTTTTAATTGTATTATTTTATTTGCCAAATAAATAGATTTCTATTTACCAATATATACTAGTAAGTATATGTACTCACTACTTACTAGTGTGTAGGAACCTTAAAGGCGCAGTGGTTATACACCGGGCTGCTCATCCCAAGGTCAGCACTTTGGAAGCACCAGCCATTCATTCCTCCCCAGAAAGACAGGAACTTTCTACTCATGTTAAAAACTTACAGTGTTGGAAAGTCTCAAAGCTTATCATAGGGTTAATGTGATTCAGAATTGACTAGGACAGCAGTGTGAACTTGTTTTATTTGTTTGTTTTGTTTGGGGGGTGGTGATGGTGATACTGTGTTATTATGTATATAATATGAAGGGGTTTAAAACAGTCCTTGGAAGAAGGGAATTGAAAGATAATGAAGTTTTTCTTTGAAAACTTTGAAGTCTCCTAGTACACATTGCCTGTTTCCACTCCTTTCCTTCCCTGAGCAGATAGCATGCTTCAATTGGGACAACTCTGATTTGACTAAGCCCAGCTAGCATGACATCATTACCCTTCTGAATTAACATGGTAAGCCACCGAAGCAATGAACAGGAGTCAGAATTTGAGTTAAAGTCCATTGCTTCTGTAACCTCAGACTGTAGCTCAACACTAATAAATGGAAACATACTAAGGCAGTGAGAAAGTCCTGATCCTATTCACTGAGCCAGCTAACTGTGGACCCAGCAAACTCAGAGACCCTCCTCATACATTCCTTTCTCCATTGGAAAACTGCCATCAACATCCTCACTTCTGAGCTGTCTCTGGATACAGTTCCTTAAGTGTTGGGGAATTCCTACTAATCAGAGTTATGCCAAGAACCATCCTAAAATAATGGCAGCCAGTAGACCTGAAAGAGGAAGTGCTTGTTCTGATGCCCACATGGGGCTTCAGTCTGGTTCAGGCCCCATGGAATGCAACAGCAGGATTGTCTGGGTTCTAGGCAGGGTTCAGCTCAGATCTCTAGAGTTTCTTGAAGTCTATCGCCTACAATGCATGCTTTTACCACTGCTGTCTCTTTAATATCAACTCTGCATTGCATAGCTTTTTTCTTCCAGCATAGACCTCACTGAGCTGAGAGCAGCCGAAGCTCGTGGAAGACTATCTGGACAGGTATGAATGAATTCTCATGGAGTGTTGGGATCATCTCCACTTCCCCTCCCCCTTCCCAGACAGCAAATAAGAAAGCTTTAATCGACATTGCCTCTGTCTTCATATTCAGAATGGAATCACAGCAGTAGACTCATAGTAAGCTTAATGCAAATGAGAAAGTCAAAGTTACCGTTCAATACAGAGTACATTCTGATGTTGCTAGTCCCAGAACAACTGAGAAAAAAAAAAGGATCTTGGAAATACTCAGATCACTACCAACCATTTTACAGTTTTGAGATTTACAATTAGAAATCAAGAGCTTTGTAATCATTCTGCTTTATTCAAATATTTGTTTGGTAGGTGGTTTCAGAATGGCATTTGAGCTCAGCAACTGCCACCTGCTAACAATATTTGCTAGAGTGGCAAGCACGGGGACAAACCATTTCCTGTCAGCATTTAGTATACAGATAATCCAACTCTTCTATCCATTCCCACTTCTTCATTCATGAAAAGACCTCTCCTGGCACAGTGGGTTACTTTGGGGCTGTTAACCACACGATCTGTAGTTCACAAAGACCATCTGCTCCACAGGAGGGAGAAAGATAAAACTTTCTACTCCTATAAAGGTTAACAGCCTCTGAAACCCAAAGAGGCTGCTCTGCCTTCTCCAGTGGCATTGCTATCAGTCTGAATTGACTCGACAGCAGCAGCAGTGAGTGGATTTTCACAGACGGTTCACAGTCAGTTAAGGGTCTGTCTGCCTGGGATGTTTTGGCAAACTCGAAGTATCACATGATTTCTGGATACTGTCATCAAACTACTGCATTGTCAATAATACACATCACAGAACTGTCTCAAATCAGGAATCAACACCCTTCCACTCCATACACCTTCCTTGATCTCCGTCACACCAGACCTCACAAATGCCTGATTCCTTACTCTTTAGCATCCAGGAGAAAAGTTGAGAAGGCACTGTATTGCTTTCGATGCCAAGTATCAGAGTCTGGAGACAATGCACACTAAGTTGAAGAACTCAATTGGACAGGGCCAATTCTTTCAACACAGCAGCAAGAAACAGAACCCTCCCAAATCAATGTATAAAATTCTTATTCAAAGGCTTCATCTTCCATCGCCCTCCTGTTAACGCTCTTTCTGTAAATAAGCATGTGCTATATTGGTATTTAACTCTTTCTAATTATAGTATGCAGTAAGGGAGGAATATCATTTTATTTATTAGAGGAATTTAATTTTCCCCCCACAAAATCACGTGATAACTACTTGTGTACTCATCTTTGCATTATGGGCTTTGTGCTAAAATGATTACCTTGTAGGGATGGGTTAAGCTTTAGAAAAGGGGCAAATCTAAATACAAGCTGAGGGGTGAAACTGCACCCAGAGACAGTCCCTGCTGCTGTTAGTTTGTTGCTGTGGATACTCTCCATATTCACGATGACACTATAGAGCCAGTCTCACAATTGCTCTGCTGTCTGATCTCATTGTGGAAGGCCCTGTGTCAATCCATCTTATCCAGGGGCCACCTTTCTCTATGCCCCTTCATTTACTGTGTTAGACAGGTGTGTTAGTCCAGGTAAACTAGAGGAACAAATTCAAAGACACACATATGGATATAAGGAAAAGGTTTATATACAAGAGGAACAGGACATTGAGCCCAGTTCAGTTCAAAGTCATAAGTCTGATATTAACCCATATGCCCAAAATCAGTCTATAGAGTCTCCTTCCGATTCGTGAAGTCACAGGTCAGTGGGTGCAGAATCCCGGCGCTGGCACGGGTTACCACATGGCTCCTTGCTTCCAGGGCTCAGGGTCCATCAACAGCAGGAGCAACTCATCGCCGGCAGAGGTCTCCATCTGGCCGCCCCAGTTTCAGAGTTCTGGCTCCATCAGGGCAAAGCCGTGTGGTCTCTCCGCCGGCTAACTCCAGCTTCTCAGACGCTGCCATCTTGTCTTGTCCGTGATTCATCGTCTCCGAGACTAACACCCCACAACTGCGGAAGAAAGCTTCTCATCTTCACGAGGGAAATATCGTGAGATTTCCCAGAAGTCTCAGGAGAAAAACATGCCCACATAGAGGCTTCATAGGCTACTCAATGGCTATCTCCAGAGTAACAAGCTAGATTCCACCCCTACATTTCAATCATAAAATTAACATAAGCACATGACTGCCACAATAGGGTTCTTAGAGAAACAAAGCCAGTCACTAATAATTACCTCTATATATTTACAAAGATAGATATTTAACATAAGAAATAAAGAGTTAACTAATCGATAAAGCAGTACAAATGGCTCAGTGCAATTCACTTGCGTGAGTACACTGGCAGTCCTTCGAGTGTTGAGGACTGCCAAGTAGTCCTCTGTAGAGGAATTCAGGTTATGCAGTCATAAGCAGCAAACAGCAAAGCAGGTCACCAACAGTCAGCCAAATGACAGAGTCCAATAGTCCCCAGCTCAAGAGATGTATATTCCAGGAACATGGGGAAGCAGGGCTTGAAGCAGCCTCAACTCATAGCAACACAGTGCACGGATTAGGTGTCCCACGGGTAGTGTAGCTTGGAGACAGAGGCACAGGACAAACAAGGCAGCCGGCTGGTCCGAAGATCCCAGAGCAAGAGGGAAAGGGTGGGACTCTCTGGGCCATGTCTATCTCAGCCCTTCAATGGATCTCACATGTGTTCATTGGCCATGTTGTCTCAACAAACCTACCTATCTTCTTTGGCCATGCTGACACAACAAACTTACCTATCACAATCCACCCCTTGACAATTTTGCACCACAACAAACCTACCTATCACATATACCAAGCAATGATGTCCTTCTCCAGGGACTTGTTTCTCCTTTGGGCCCAAAGTCAATGAGATGAAGTCCCCTATACTTGTTTCTGAAGAGCTTTCTGGCTGTATGTATTCCGAGACAGATTTGTTTGTTCTTTTGGCAGTGCACGGTACTTTCAATATTTTCCTCAGCATTAGAGTTCAAACACATCAATTTTTTCTTCAGTCTTTCTTCTTCAATATTCAGATGAGGTCACTGAAAAGCACCACATCTTCAATCAGATTCACTTTAGTCCTCAAAGGAACATCTATGCTTTTCAGCCTCTTTAAAAGGTTTCCTGCAGCAGATCTGCCTAATTCAGCGCAGTAGATGTTGTTGCCATGAGCAATGATTATGGATCCAACCAAGGTAAAATTCTTACAAGCTTCAATCTTTCCTACATTAAGCTTCATGCCATCTCTTGGTTCAGTTGTGAGGATTTTGGTTTTCTTTATATTGAGTTTCTTTACATTGAATCCATACTGAAGGTTGTAGTCTTTGATCTTCATCAGAAAATGTTTCAAGTTTTTCTCACTTCTAGCAAGCAGCATTGTGCCATCACTAGATGTTTGAGCCTGCTGCTATCTCAGGTGATTAATAAGTCTTCTTCCAATTCCAAGGCTACCTTCTTCTTCATATAACCCAGTGTCTCTGAAGATTTGCTGAGCAGATAGATCAAATAAGTATGGTGAGAAAATTGCACCTTGTCACGACCCTTCATAATTTTAAACTGTGCCATTTCACTTTGTTCTTTGCATATTACTCTCTCACGACCGACATACAGGTTCTGGAATAGCATAATTAAGTGTTCTAGCATTCCCATTCTTCTCCAGGCTATTCATAATCTGTCCCATCCACAGTCAAATACCTTTGTCTCATCAATGAAACACAAGTAAACATCTTTCTGGACTTCTTTGCTTTTAGCTCACAGGAATCTGCCATCAGAAATGATATCTCTTATTCCAAATCCTTTTCTGAAGTCTAAGTCCTGCCTGAGCCTCATGTAGCTCCCTATGTACTTCTATAACCAGTGTTGAGTATTCTTCAGTACAATTTTACTTGTCATAAGATCAATGATATTTTTCCAAGCTTTTGCCCATTCCCTGGGTCAGCTTTCTTTGGAATGGAAAAGAGAGTGTTTCTAGGGTTTTGGCATCCTCCTGACACATTTTGATTGGGATGCCCTCAATACTTGGAACTTTGATTTTGGTTAATTCTTTGAGGACAGCTTGTACTCCTTCCTTCAGAACCATGGATTTTGACCATAGCTACCTCTTGAAATGGTTGTATATCAACCAGTTCTTTTGGGTCCAGACACTCTGCTTTCATTATCTGAAGTAGAGAAGACATTATCTGTAGTCAGGAATAACCATCACCCGTGATGGGAGAGAGCCCAGACTGCAGCAAAACCTGGTTGGATGATTCTGTGATGGTGGGAGAGGGAGATGCATCCTTCAGCTGGGCAGCCCACGCCATAACTCTGCTAATCTGAGAGGACAGGACTTCAATAGAGTCAGGCAAGATGCTCTGGCTTCCATGCCACTGTTCACCATGACGTTTTCTAAGGAGGAATACAAAAAGGCAGCCTCAAAGGATCCTTTCTCTGCTTCCCAAGCAGTTGACGTCTTCTTCCTCCCTATCTCAGCTAAAAGGAGGGACTGGGTTGAGGACATAAAATGCAGACAAGGCAGCAAAGAAAACTCACAACCAAAGCTCCTGATGGCATGGAACAGACATCATTTTTCTCCCTCTCACACTAGCCAATGCAAGAACTTTTTAGCTACATCACCCAATGTCTGACTTTCTGACTCCATTTTCCTAGAGTCAACACAGGAATGACATCAGAAATGTCTGGAGAAGTACTACCTCAGCATAAAACTGGTTAGGCTACACAATAACTCTTGCATGTTAAAAGTAAAACATACTGACTTTTTTAAAAGTGTGATCAAGGAATATTATGCTAGTTCCTCTTTGCTGAATAAATAAGATTCATGCTCCATTCTTTTGTTGCTTAAATAGAAAAAGATTTAAAGTTGTCTTTTTAATGCGGCATTTCAATACCTACTGTAGGTAGGTATTATTGTGTATGTATTATTCATTTGCTGTTGGTTTGGAAATTTCTGGACAAATTTTAGTCCAAACAATGGAGACTGATGGAATGAGACTGTGAGGAGGAGAGCTGGGCTGTATTCATGGTGTGTGCTCACATGCGCGTGCGTGTGTGTGTGTGTGTGTGTATATGTGTGCGCGCGCGCGAGCATGGGAGCAAGAGAGACGCAGAGCTAGTATTAGCAGGAGGACACGGGTGACATCAAGAGAGATTGCCTGTGAGCCAAAACTTGAGAAAAATAGTCACAGTGCTTCCTAGGGGAAAACAAAACAAACATTGGAACTGTTAGGAACTCCTGCTGTGGGCTCACCTAGCCCTTTCTTTCTTAAAACAAAGTGGAATTCCATGAGGGACCTGAGTCCTGAAGCCCAAACCTTACTGTCTAGGTAAGCATGCTGACACGGGCAATAAAGAAGGTTGTGTCTCCTTAAGGAAAGGCAGGCTATTGAAGCCAGGTTTCTGGCAGCACCATTCCATCCTTCATCACCTCCTGTATGGGATTTAGTCACCCATGTATGGAGGCTCTGATGGTATTTATTTGATTTGTGTAGCTGAATGAATGGGTGGGCAGAGTTAATTGGATTTGCTTATTAAATAGCTAAATCAGCACATCACTTCAGTTATTATAGGTGTATTCAATTTTCCCATAGTATTTTTAGGTGATTCCTCTTTTGCATTAAATCTTTCAAGAACTACACCCCCCTCCCAGTTTCTTCAAAGGCGGGGAGCACACTTTTAAGTTTTCTATAACTGCTGCGAACCTCAAAATGGTGTGAACCTTTTCTTGAATTGGCTACGTCTGGGACTGTGAGTAAAGCAGGATAGACCTCTATTTGCCAGAAAAAGAATCGCCTAGAAGGTATTGATAGAAAATAACATAAACTAATATGTGTTTAAGTGTTGCTCAAGTTTGTTGCAACAGACACAAAGTGGTAGTGCGTCAATGACACTTAACACACGAGGAACTATCATTAAAACTAAACAACAGCATATATGTACAGTGGCATAAAAATGCAGGGAAAATGGAATTTAAAAAGAATAGCTCTTTCTCACTAACTTTGTGAAGCCACCTTGCACGTGCAGCAAACACATTAATACCTTCTGTCAGTGCAAAGCCCTGAATAATAAAGAACATGATAATAGCAGGTACTTCGTCAAACACTTCATGTGTGCCTGCTTTCAGCGAATTTTCTGTCAATCTCTGCAATAGACTCTTATTATCATTCCTGTCTTATAAAGGAGGCACTGGACCAGAGCTGCAGTGTGACTCCCTTGTTCAAGGTCTCACACTGCAGGAAAACCGGTCTTGTGGTCTGTCGCAGCACACAAGAGGAATCTGTGTTCCTTTCCTCCTTCGCATGGAAACTTTGCAAGATCCGTAGAGCGTGAAGGAGTGATTGCTACACCAGATCAGATCCTTTGCTATCATGTCCATTCTCACCCACGCGACCCCAGGTGTGGAGGGCAAGTGGACCTGCCCTGCACACAATTTCAGCTATGACCTTGCAGAAACAGATCACCGGGACGTTTCTCCAAGGCCTCTCTGGATGGAGTCAAACTGCCAACCTTTGGCTTAGTGACTATTTAACTCCTCACAACTCCTAGGGATTTAAAGCATTTGCTGTCCTGTGTTAATTCCATACAGAGTCATTCGAAATAGTCATTCGAAACATTTCTAAAAAAATGATGGTGATAATGGTAGCTTTATATGTGGTTACCTTTCCGATGAATTCAGAGTATTCATAATGGTGTCACATTGAACAGTGGGTTTGCAATTTATGCAAAAACTCTGTATCCTGCAAGAACTGGAGTGTGTGGTGAGGGAGGTAATGATCAGAAAAACAAAAAGGTAATAGCTAGAATAAACACATTCTATTTCACACGGGCTACATTTCTAACAACCATTACTGGTCACACCAGAAAAATGTGGCGGTTCGATCTTATTTACATAAATATTTTTACCTGGATAATTCCGGCCGTCTCTTTGAAACTAAAATTAATTCACATATTTTTCTCTCGAGTTTCCAAAACTTTTTCTCGCTCCTTTTTTTCCTGAAGGCAGAAAACAACTGTGTGTACTGAGGCTGAACCAAGTTTTATTTGGTTCAAACAAACCTTTTTTATTTGTCCAGTGTGTGCAAGACTAAGAGACAGGATGATGGTACTGAATACAGAATCGATGTGTATTCAAATGGAAGCCGTTCATTTTGCTTTGAAAACATATCCCCTGAAGACGGTCTGCACTATGATGGCCACAATCTAGTGCTAATAGGACCAAGTCATTGAGGCTGACTTCACGCTTTCTTGAAAGCCTGATTTCACAGCACTTGGCCGAGGAGGGCTGTCCCATGCTGAGCTCATCAGCCTGCTGCTCACCCTTGATGGAGGAAGCACACTGGGCTGTTGGTGTAGCAACAGCAGTGAAGAGCAAGGACTCTCAATATAATGCTTTGGGTTCAAATTCCAGTTGGGTCTCCCCCACCCCATAAAGCCTTTAAATTGATAAATATCAGGGTTATTTTAACAGTAAACTCATGGCCATCAAATCACTTCCCACCATAAGCGACTCTATACTCAAACCAAACCCTCTGTAAGAGTGCATGCTGACTCATCGTTCTGCGGTGCAGGGGTGCTGAGACTGTCGTCTTTACGGGACTCTTCCGGGGCATGGCTGGTGAACTTGTATGGTCACCCTTGAGGTTAACAGCCTGATACGTAATCCATTGCACCACCACCACAATGAACTTCCTGCCACAGAGTTGATGCAGACTCATAGTGACACTTACCAGACAGGGCAGGGTAGAATTGTCAAAGGAGTTTCCAAGAGTGCAATTATTCCAGGAGCAGAAAGCCCCACGTTTTTCCTGGAATGACTATTGGTTTCAAACCACTGACTTTGCAGTGAGCAGCTCAACACTTAACCATTTTGCCACCTGGTAGGATACTACGGACTATGTTAAAAAGCAAGGCCATGCTGCACAGTCCACACCAAGTGTTGCCTGGCATGTCAGTGCTTATGTGAACTTTTGTTGCAATAACCTGAAGGCTGTGGCACTGCTTGGGGCTGGAGAGGAGTTTGTGGGATGACACTGACTGGCTTTTGGGGAGCAGCAAATTTCTGGCCAGAATGGTTGGGGGCTGAATCTACCTAGAGGTGTTTTAGACAAGACTGAGAATCTACTTTCCAAAAAACCAGCCACTGAAAACCCTTCTATGAAGCCTATTCAACTCAATGGCAATTTGTAAATTGTGTGTTTGTAAAAAGCTTGGCCCAGTCCTAACACGTAATAAGTACTCAGTGCGTGCTAGATCTTTTGATTATTTCTATCACAATATATCTCATCTATGCTCTCCATCTTCACATTCCATTTTTTAAAAGACTTCTTCAGAAGAGCACTATGTACCACATGCCATGTGATTTTCCTATCAAGGGAGCAATGAGATTTTGTCAATTTTCTGAGTCAAGTACTCTTTAGTCCTGTTCTATCTTTCAAAGATCCAATCTGTCTTTGCAAATTTTGGTGTGTTTCTAGGATACGAAAACTAAGTCTGTGAAGAGGTCTCAAGAGCTCAAGATATCCTCAAAGATGCTATATAAAAAATTTCCCCTAGCCCTGATATATTACTGCATTTACAGAGATGGGTTCCTGAGCTAGACTGGGTCAAATCCCAGCACTCTCCATCTCTAGCTGTATGATATTTAGATCGTCCATCGATCTCTCATGCCTGAGCTTGCACATTTGTATATTGACGAGAATAGCACTTTGTGGCACAGAGCACTGTTGGGGTGGAGGGCAAACAGAGTGCATGGCAGAGTCTGTTGCCCACATTTGGCTCATCATTGGTATTCAACAAATCATTGCTGAATATGACAGTGATATCACTGAGTAATTTTATTTATAACTCACAGGCAGTTTGCACCTCTCGGACACTGGCAGAGAGGGGGTAGTATCAGAAGTCCTGTAACTGCAAGTCCCACCACAGGACCGTGGCCTGATGAACTCCGTGGAACTCAGAAGTCTTCAAAAGATCATTAGCAGGGCATTATTCTCGCTTTATCTTTGCTCCTATGGAGACCTGTTCAGCATATTTATTGTGCAGACCTCAGCTATTTCACCTAGAAAGTGAGTCCATGACATGTGGAGCTGCATAAAGAAGTCTCCTCACACAGACAATTCTCTGATGTAAATTTTGATAAATATATTAGGAGTCTGGTTGCGCTATGGGTTGGGCATTGGACTAGGAACTGCAAGGTCAGCTGTTCAAACTCTGCAGCGGTTCTGTGAGAGAAAGATGAGTCTGTCTGCTTCCATAAATATTTCTCTCTCAGAAACCCTCATATAGCATTTTGGGGACTCAGAATTGACTTGATAGCAGTGAGGTTGGGTTTCAGGTTTGGAAAGTAGGCCAGAAGTCCCTGAAGAGTGTGAGCAGTTTACACGGTTGGTAGCTCATGACAGACTGGAGATGGGAGTTTCCCCAGAGAACTTCAGAAGAAGGCACTAGGTCATCTTCTGAAAGGGCACAGCCTTCCAACCCTCTGTGCGGCAGTTCAACTTGGCACACGTGGGTCGCCAGGGGTCAGTGATGATGCCACAGCACCGAATCTCAACGAGCACAGCCCTAGGAAGGGAAGATGAAGGATGAGAGTCCTTTGTCCCTCCAGGCTGATGAGACTGCCACACAAGAACAGATTCTATAATGACATAAGCGTGGGAAGAGACCTTGCCTTCCCCGGCATCACGAGATAGATGCACTTTCTGGTCAACAAAACGGGCAAAAGCCACTTGTTTGTAGCCTACATATGACAGTAATTGAAACATTTAGAGCAGTTTCCCAACATGGGGATGGCGCGTCCTGAGGGTCCCTGGTACTGAGTGTCAGCAAGGCCGTTACACCAATGAGAAACATTTGCAACCAAAAAGCCTTTGGCCATTTTAGCTCAAAAAATAAAGCAAACTGTCCTTAGAAAGACAACCTTGTCATCCATCACTAGCGGCTTTCCGATAAGTGCTTATTTACTTAAATATTCACTGAATATTCTTCTACAAAAAAGAGGGGGATCACAATTTGAATAACAGTGGAAAAGTCAGCTCTTGATCTATAGTAAAAAAATTTAAAAGTTAACCATTAACATAAATTACAAATATCCATTCTTGCTTATGGACAAAGTTGAATTCAAGATACCAGTTTGCCTTCATCCCCACCTAGGGAGATGAGCAACAGAAATTGTGGGGGGAGGGAAAGAGTGGTCAGTGTAAGGTATGAAAATAATAATAATTTATCCAGAGGGTCACAAGGATAGGAAAGGGAGAGGAAGGTATAAAAGAACTGATATCAAGGGCTCAAATAGAAACTACATGTTTATAAAATAAGGATAGTAATATACGTATAAACATGCTTGATACAACTGATCATCATAAGTGCTGTAAGAGTCCCCAATAAAGTGATCTTTAAAAAAATTAAATACATAGTTTTGACAAAAAATAAAAATTTTCACTTTTTCTTGTATTCTTTGTAAGCCAAAACTACATAGAGGAAACATACCAGGATGTCATCCAAGGATTGTAAATTAAAAAATCTAAATTTGGAGGAGGGACCATTATTAGGATTTAATTCTGGATATTCAGTTTCATGGAAGTCTGTCAATGACAGTGAAAGCCCAAAGACCATTTGGAGGGGCCCACACGGATCAAACCTCCTGTGAATGCTCTTTGACAATGAACCAGAGATCAGATTGACCTTGTTATCATACAGAGTGCATTGTGCAGTGAATCACCGCAGATTTACTTTAGCGAAAATGTGACATCTCATCATTTCATCCACTGTATATTTGTTGTAGCTTTTAATATTTTCTTCTTGATTTTCCATTGAAGCTTTCCGTTTCAATCTGATTGTTAGCGTTTGTTGTCACTTGATTCAATTCTGTATGCTTTTCTGTATATGAAATCCACTGTAGGTAAATCTGTAGAGCATAATTATATACATGCATTTTTACATACATTTATAGATAATGTATATGTTTGGACATTATAAAATATATAGAGAGTAACTGGATTAGTAGTATTCTAGGGGCATGGCAGGAATGGTGGTGGGAAGTGGGGAGATAGCAATTAGTACAAGGAAGAAAAAAATGTCTGTGGCAGTCACTAATCTGGTGTCATTTTCAGGATTGGGCGAGTAGGGATGGAGTCTAGCCTGTCAATCTGGAGGTAGCCAAAGAGACCTCTGTGTGGGCATGGCTTTCTCCTGAGCATTCTGGGAATCTGGCCAATACTTCCCCCGTGGAGGTGAGAGACTTCTGACTCAGTCCCTTGGAGATGCTCTACTGACAAGACAACATGGCAGTATGCTGACAGATCCTGAATCCTGGGAACTGGAGGAGCCAGAGGAGACCCCTGCTGGTGCTGAGATGCTTCTATCACCACTGGATACACAAGACTCTGCACCCACTGGTCTGTGATTGACCTGGTGTCATTGCATGTGCTTTGTGAGTCTGAAGAGGACTTATAGATTGGTATCAGACATATGAGCCAATTAATATTGGGCTTATGATCTTGGACTGGATTGGGCTGAGATATTTTTTTAATGTACAGTTGTTCTTGTATATAAACCTATTTCTTATACACATATGCATGTCTATGGATTTATTTCATTGTCTATCTGGACTAACACAATGTCCTAAAATTGATTGTGGTGATGATTACACAACTCTTTTTAATATTATAGAACTGCTGAAATGTGAATTATATGTCAATAAAACTTGAAAATGCAAAAAAAGAGATGTCAGATTGATATGGAAAAATCAACTTTATATGAAAATGGAGGATAACCACATTAAATCACACACTAGAAGATCACGCATCATTACACAACTGCCAAATTCATCATTACATAATCACCTAGCCTCTAAGAATCATGACCATGCAAATCATGACCCATCCTAGTTTGACACATGACCTAAAATATTACAAGCAGCCACTTGGCATCTCTGGGCTTGTTACTGTCAGATATAAGTTGTTAATGAGCAAAATGCCCAATATAATTTTTATTATTGTAGTAAAGTTCAATTTCCCAACAAGAAGATAACTAACAAGTGAGTGTTAGGTGTATACTATTCGTAGAAGATGACAGAGAGTGGCAATTACACTGCTCTTCCTCTGTGTACTCCAAAACTCATCTCAAATATTAGCTTTAGTTTACTTTGATAAACCCGGCTCTGATGTAAGTAGGGAGGTAAGGATTTATGTGCTATATTAGGGCTGTTTGTTTGTTTTTTATTTATTTTCCATTAATGTCAGGAGCTGTAGTGAAAATAGTGAGTCATTTTTCAGAACCATAGGAATTTTTCTCATGAAGAAAGCAGCTATAGGCAATCAAATTTATACAACAATTTCTCAAATTAAAACTCTGCAATTACCAGTCTGATGGCCTTTACCATATGCATATACCACTTGCACTATCCTTTACTGAATAATTTTTGACAAATCGTATCTCTTATTTTAATGTCTGTTCAAAATGGAAAATCCATTTAAATCGCCATTCATAGAACATAATTTAAAAAGCAAATTTAACACAATGCAATTACATTTTAAGTAAATATTCTTGGCTGCTAGAGAGCCAAACATGAGGTGTCTAAACTTTGCTTCAAATGAGAAATTCTTAATGTGTAAGAGAAGCATTTGGGACTGAGCCCCAGTGGCGTAGTGGTTGTGTGCAGGACTGCGGCCCACTGGGTTGGAGGTTCAAATCTAGCAGCACTCTCCAGGAGCAAGGCTGGACCTCCTAACCAGACCACCAGAAGGCAGTGATGCCCTCCTCCCCTTCCAAAAAAGAGATGCATTCAAGTCTGCTGTCACATGACAGCAGTGTGCTAAACTAAAATATTCTGGGCCAAATCTAGCCTAATCGTTCTGTAGAAAGAACTAAGATGATTCTTAAAATGGAAAGAAAATATTTGGAGGAAAACAAAGAAACAGAGGAATATCTCAGAACATGTGAAAATGACATCAAGTTTAAATCACAGTGTCCATAAATAAAGTTTTATTGAGATCCATGGCCATCACTTTTGGATTGCCGGTGGCTGCTCCATGTTACAAGGGCAGAACTGAGTAGCAGATTAAGACAAAAAACCTCCAAACTAAACTCACTTCCACAGAGTTAATTCCAACTCATGGCGACACTGCAGGACAGAAATGTCCTTGTGGGGTTCTGAAACTGCACCTTTTCAAGGGAGTCAATTACATTTTACAATTACAATTACAATTTTCTACTGAGGAGTGGCTGGTGGCTTCAAACTGCCGACCTGGCAGCTACCAGCCCAGACTATGCCATGAGGGCTTCTGAGAGACACACACAGCCCACAAAATCTAAGCTATTTACTCTATGACTCATGACAGGAAACACTGGACAATCTCTCACCGTGTGCTCCAGTTTTCTTGAAAACCACATCAGAGTTTCGACTTAGAAACCATTTCTTTTATCACTTGTTTTAGGTGGAGCTTCTACTCTGTGTATCAACTGCACTAGAGACTGAGGTTCTAGATCCCATGACAAAGTAGGAAAGCCTCAGACCAGACTAGGGGTTCTCCCTTTGAGAAATCATAATGTCATAACTGAAAGATGCATATTGGGCAGTAATATGCATAAAGAATCCTGCCACATTTCTTACATTTCTCCTAAGACTGGAAGTTAACAGAAGTAAATTGGGTAACTCTTAACCCCTACATCTCCCAATCCAAGTAATAAAGGAAAAGCTATTTGTCTACTTGTACTGATTTTTGTTTTTCATGCATGTAGATAACTGCATCTCTTCCAATAAACCATGTGATTACATGGTCCAGTTTCCCTGAGCATCTTTAGTTAGTTTCAATTAACATAACCATATGAGAACACACAAATAATGAGAACTATTCATACACACCCATAGATTAAGAACTGGAGTCCAATTCTCAAAAGTACAAGAAAGTAGAGAAGTGATTAACAGGTTCAGTGTAAACCAATAAGCCTACAGCTACTAAGCTCATTTACAGCACAAGACAGTAAAGAAGCAAAGGAAAAAAATTACAGAGTGGAAGGGCTCATCATGAAGGCATCCCCATGAAAGCAAGCCTGTTAATTGTTATGTAAAAGCAGTCAGGGACATAATTTGTGACTAATTTGTTTTTTAAAAAAAGGCATAGAAAATAAACCTGAGTCACTTCTGGTTCTGGGAAAAGAGACGCTCTCTTCTTTTGAGCATTGGTTCTGAAACCTGGCTTACATGTGATCACCTGGGGAGCTTTTAAAAGCCAGTTTCTCAGACCCCACCCTAGAGAAATTTTAAAAAGTGGGGTATGATTCCAATACCTTTCCAGATATGAAAATGAATATTCTTCTACTAGTGGCCTGTTGCGCACAGATGTTAATGGGCACATTTAGTCCCAGAAACTGGGTTGGGCCAGTGCAGAGGAGATGGATGGAAAATGGGAACCCAGTAAGACATTGATTTATGAGGATCATGATTTTTGTGTATCATTTACCGTACAATAATAAAAAATAGATTCTAGTGTCTTTCTAAATCTTGTTAATATATAGAATCATTAATATTTAACTCACCAAATTAATCTGTTCCACTCCTTCTGATGGAAGCAGAAGTCAAGATCAAAGAATGAGCTTCTTTGGGCAGACTTACTGTATGAGAACTCCTTATAAATTAGGATATCACCTTTTCTTAAATGAAGACACACAATGAATGTTTATGGTGATCAGAGCTCTTTGACAGGAGAGTGGGTCTCAAGCTTATAAATGTCAGCTTTATGAACGAAATCATTTGATCTCTTATGTTTTGAAAAGGCTGAGTCAACCATCACTTCCGAAGAGGTCATCATCATCATGGAGTCTTTAAATTACTGTAAAGGCATCTCCTTTCCCCCTTCTAAAAATCAAACTCAAACTCATTGCCAGCAAGTCAATTCCCACTCATCTTCACCCTCCTGGACAATGTGCACTGGGGGTTCCAAGACTGAAACTCTTTACAGAAAGAGAAAGCCTAATGCTCATGCTGAGCAAATGGAAGTTTAAGACTGCTGAACTTGTATCAGAGTCATATGTACATGCTCCGACTTACAAATTCTACTTAAGACCCAGTTAGAAACAGTTATTATTTGGAACATAGGGACTGCCTATATCTTGGCTTCTGTATACCGTTGCGATTTTAAAAAATAATCAAACCTGGCATTCAGGTCTATTTGCACAATGGATTTTTGCTGGATCAATACCAGGTATGGAATCATCCCAACTATAATATTTTCAACATCAACTCAGTTCCCTTCCCTCCTGTATAGATTTAAATAACCATGAGTTAATGAACTAGTCTATTACCTAGTAATTTCTTAAAAGATTGACAGATGAGCAGGAGTTTTTGATGAACAAGCGTTAACCAACTATCCAGTAACAACTCCTTTGCTTGCTCCTTGGGATGACTCCTGAGGAACTTAATTTTTAGTATTTTGAATTCATTCCCCAATTGAATCAAACCCAACTTTCTTCTGAAAACCCAAGTTCATCTTTCTAGAAAATTATGCAACCATATAAAGCTTCATTTATCAAAATCCCAGTTATTCAGAATACATCCCAACTATCCAGAAATCTAGAAGCAGGGTTTTAAAAATAAGTTAAAGTTCAATTATTCTCTTTTTGCATGGTCTTGTTGCCTGGCTCCTCTCTTGACCAATGGGAACATGGATGTTCAGTATCTTACAAAATCCTGGCAATGTAATGACATGAGCCAGTTTCCCCAGGGGGTATGATGTTTCCAAGTATTCAGTACTATCTATACAAAATGCCAGGCACACTGTACGACAAGCTCACCACAAACCCATGAGGTAGCCACTATTACCCCTGATAACTGATGAAAATCTGAGCATGAGAAAGACCACATTAAAACACTCCCTACATCATACTTTAGTCAGTGGCATGTTTGGGAGTCACATCCAAGGTTGCATGACTTTAAAACTTGTGTGCTCAATTTCTACTCCATGCTGTCAAGTTGAGCCAATCAAGCCAACCAGGCAGCCCTTTGGGGGAACAAGGGGAAACCTCACAAGGGTCTCAGTCCCAGCATGAGCTTATATGCAAATTACAATCCATCTGCCACAATTCTGATGTATACTGATGCCCCGCTAGAAGAAAGCCCAACGGCCATTTGGGCACTGTCTCAGAGGTGCACCACTGTATTTGTTATTCGACTGGATCTTTTTCCTGGGGAGGAGACATGTGCCTGGGCAGCTGCTCTCCCTATATTCTTGCAGCGTATGAGTAAATAGAATTGTTTCCGTTGGAAACAAATGCACAGGCTGGTGAAGGCCTTTGAGGTATACAGTTTTAAAATTATGAATATATATTTAATTAATTGCTTGCAATACAGGAAACATTTAGGCGGCAATGCTGACAATGATGTTCCGTCTTCAGTAATATTCCCCGGGAGACTCATTCCCACATAGCAGTCCTGGCACTGGCTGCTTCCAATTCACCTAAGATGCTAATTAAACATACAGATTCCTAAGTTTCACCCAAGACAGACTGAATCAGACTCTCCAGGGGTGATGATATGGAAACTGTCCTTCAGACCAAGCCCCAGGTAATGGTGGTACAAAGCCAGAATTGGAAATGAATTCACCAGGTTCCAATAAATGGGGACAATGGTCTCAGGCCAATTAACTTACTTTTAAAATAAATATATATACATGTACAAGGGGTTTCAAAATGTGTTTTGGAAAAATCTTATTATCTTTGATTCTATTTCCTCTATGTACTTTTTAAAGCACCCTCATATAGATAGATGCATATATATACACATAAATATGACAGATTACATGTAGATATATAGATATATATTAACATAACACTATGTGCCAAGTACTGTTCTAGACTCTAAGAGCAAGCTGTGAACAGGGCTGAATATGTCTGTCATAAAGAGTTTGCAATCTAGTGAAGGGAGGTTGACAGCAAGCAAGCAGGCAGTTGCATAAATACGAGGATTGCAGATGGTGGAGAGACAAGATGGTAAAGGGAAAAGATTTGTAGGGCAGGCCACCAAGTGAGGACTTGTGGAGGCAGAGGTTTTGTAGCAAAGCAGAGGGTGTAAAAGGAGACCATCTTTTTACTCAAAAGGAGCCCAAAAGGGCCAAGACTTACTACACAGCAAGTTTCAACTCTCCTATCCATCGGTGTTAGGGAAGATCCTTTAGTGCCATGGCAGTGCCCCAGAGATTATCATCTGAATCCAGCACCACCAAGATAACTGTTCCTCTCTTCCTCGGGACTTGCCTTCCTCTGACTGTGGGGTTCACCTTCCCTCCACGCTCACACACACTGCTCCCCGACTGCTGGACCAGCTCTCAGTCCTCCCCCCACAAAGGGAGCCGTGCCATCTCTTCTCTGATCTGGGGAAGAGTTGATATGTGAATCAAATTACTTTTGGTTGAAACATTTATGCTCTCTCTAAACTATCATGAGGTCAAACTCATTGTTGTTTGTAGGTTCCATCAAGTTGGTTCCAATCCATAGTAACCCTATCCAAAACAAATGAAATACTGCCCAGCTGTGGCCTCTCTTCACAATTGTTCCTTATGCTTGAACCCAGTGTTGCAGCTCCTGGTTCAATACAGTTAAGGGGTATTTGGGGGTAGGTGGGGCAGCAGCATGGAATTGGAAAGATGGACTGTGAAGAAAAACTCCTGGTCCATGTGCTCAGTTCCACTTCTCTTCACACACTGTTCATGTCAAACAAATCTTAACTGAATAAAATACCTTTGTTAGAAGCCATAATGCGATTTGCTTCAGGCTTACCCTGCTTTTCTGGTTTGGTCTACTTTGTTCTCTGGAACCATGTAAGGGGAATATCAGCAATCATTCTTGCTTGTCATATGTCTTGATTTTCTAATTTTTGAGTAAAGGGCATTTTACGAGCAAGAACGGGCATTTTGGAATTAGATGGATAAAGAAAAACAAACTAAGATAGATGAAAGGAGACCTTCTGGCTCAGAAATTCAAGAGCTGGCAAGGAGCTCGCTTAAATCAACCAGCCACTCCTTGGGATAAAGATGCCCCTCTCTGTTTCCATGAAGCAGTGTTCTCATCTGTCCTCACGCCAAGACCCTTTCGTGCAGTTCCTCGTGTTGAGGTGACTCCTCAACCATAAAATTACTTTTGTTGCTACTTCATCACTGTCATTTTGCTACTGTGATGAATTGGGTGACACCTGTCAATGGGTCGTTTGACCCCCAAAGGAGTCATGACCCACAGGTTGAGGACTGCTGCTATAAAGATTGCAGTCTTAGAAATGATGTGGGAGAATTCTATTCTGCCCTGTAGGGTCACCACAAATTTGACACCAACTAGAGGACAATGGGCTGAAGGGGATGGTGGGTAAAATGAGCATCACAAGTTATGATAGATAATACAAGTCATTTTTCTCTCTATGTATATCAGAGTTAGGGGTAATGGTCACTGACAAAATTATAATAGATATTGCAAATATGACCATTCTTTATAACAACATAAGGTCTCTGAATATTACCACCTGCCTTATTTTTGTTCAATTTTCCATCATCCTCTCTGATTATATTAAGGGAACACTCTGTTTGTTTCCAGTGTTTTTGATACACTCTATATTTCTTATTAATACCCCTCCATACAGACATACAGGAGTGAAAAAGAAAGTGGTTCAAACCCATTATTTCATGAGATTTACATCCTCACAAAACCCGTAAAAGGTCATTATGAGTTGAACTCAACTCACAATGGCAGTGAATTTGTTTTGATATATATATACATACCTATACATACACACATATACACCATGTATACATACCATACATACCACATGTATCATAATCAGCAATATATATCATTGGAGGGTAAATTATATAGAGAGAGTGTGCTTTGTGGCACTGTGGAATAAGCTAATTGGAAAGTTTACAAATCAAACCCACCAGTTGTTCTTCTGGAGCAAGATGAAGCTATCTACTCTTAAAATGTACAGCATTGGAAATGTTATATAGTATCACTATGGTTCAGAATCAATAATTCAATAGCAGTGATTTTCATCTGGTATGCATGTATGTCATTTTAGTGTGAATTACTTCAGTTTAAAGAGAACAGAAATCTCCACAACTAGACCTATAAGCAATTTCATGATAAATGAAGAAAAGTTAAAAGGTTTTAAGAGTTTCATTTTACTTGGATCTATGATTAATTTCCATGGAAACAGCAATCGAGAATCTAAATGATTGAAGAAATATATGTGTTCACCTAGCAGTGAAACAACAAATCTCACATGGAAGAAGAACACTAGCATTGTGATCATAAGGTGTCCATAGGATCATGTATCAGACAACCAAAGAGTCAAAGTCACCCTATTGATGAGAATGGCAGCAGTAGGAGTGGAGACCCAAAGCCCATCTGTAGATAATTGGAAATTCTTTCACAGAAGGATCACAAGAAAGGAATGACTTGAACAGGATGCAGTACAGCACCAATGATACACACAGCCAACATGCCTCTAGGATTTTAATGGTTATCCTACCCCTGCCAATTATCATGACCCAGTTCTATCATGCAAATCTGGCAAGACTGGAGCATGTACATTGGTAAAGATAAGTGCCCTCAGCACATGGAATCCAGGACAGACTAAACCACACAGGAACAATAATGTGAGTAGTGATACCATGAGGGTAAGAGGTAGGTAGGGGGGTGTGGAGAAAGGAGGAACTGGTCATAATGATCAATGTATAATGCCAATCCCCCAACCCCACCTAAGGGGGACAAACAACAGAAATGTGGGCGAAGGGAGACAGCAGACAGTGTCACATATGTAAGTAACAATAATTTATAATTAATCAAAGGTTCACTTGAATGGGAAGGTGGGGGAGAGTAGGAAAAGAGAGGAGCTGATACCAAGGACTCAAATAAAAAAATGCTTTGAAAATGATGATGGCAACATATGCAAAAAGCTTTATTCATGCAATGGATGTATGGATTGTTATAAGAGCGTAGTCCTCATCAAAATGTTAAAAATAAGAAGAAAGAAACTAAATGATGTATGGCATTGGTCAAATTTGTTGCAAAAGATCTTTTTACAATGTCAAAAAGCTAGTAGTGATGAGTACAAGAGTGAGGAGAATATTCTGAAATGGATTGTGGTGATGATTGCACAACCATTCTTGATGTGATTGAGCTATTGAATTGCATGATATATGGGTTATATGCCAATAAAATTGTTTTTTAAAAAATGAGTTACAGTCTTAGAAATCCCAAGGAACAGTTCCACACTCTCTCCTATGTGATCATGAGGGCCAGAATTGACTTGATCACAGTGAGCTATGTTTCCTCTGACTCTCGACAAAGTTGACAATACTCTTGCCATTATATCTAGAAAATTTTGCTGGGAATTTTTTCTAAATTACATTAATTCTACATATTACTTTTAACAGAATTCACCTCTGAACTCTGCTATGTTCTAATCCAAGAACATGGCATGTTACTTTAATTATTTATATATCCTTTATAACTTTAATTAACATTTTCTCCTTTTTAGCATAAAAGCCTGTACATATTTTGTTAGATCTAACAACTTGCTTTCTTTCTGCACTGATTCATTGTAAATGTATGTCTAGCTTTGTTTACTAAGTCGTCATTATTGAATATAGAAATAAAATTGATTGTTGGATGTTAAAAGATATGTAGCCATTATCTTGAAGACGAAATTGTGCCTGATCTAAGCTGTTATGTCATTAGTTCCTTCATAGGCTTCAAAAGGCAACCGATGAAGAAGAAAGACCTCATAACAATCAGTGTCTTTGAATCATAGTGTTGGGGAAGAATATTGAACATATCACTTAAAGCCAAGATTCTCCTTAACAACAAGAATGGCAAAACCATTTAGGTACATTGGACATGCCATCAGGAGGCACCAGATGCTGGAGAAGAACACTCTCCTCGGTGACGTGGGGGGTAAATGAGAAAGAGAAAGAGCATCACTAAGATGGATTGCCACCATGGCTGCCACCCACGGCTCGACT
Organism: Nesogale talazaci; assembly: GCA_004026705.1. Classification (NCBI taxonomy): domain Eukaryota; kingdom Metazoa; phylum Chordata; class Mammalia; order Afrosoricida; family Tenrecidae; genus Nesogale; species Nesogale talazaci. The sequence goes on along the minus strand of PVJH01000995.1, from coordinate 166,274 downwards.
CTAACAATTGTGAGGCTGGCACAGGACAGCGCAGTGTTCTGCTCTTTTCCCAGTAGCCACTATGAGTTGAAACCCAACATAGGGCACTTAACACTGACAACACACACACACAGTCACACAGAGAATGCTCTAGTGATGCCATGATGAATCACCCTGCAACTAACTATTCAGTCTACAGTTTGAACCCACCAGCTCCTCCCTGGGAAGGTAGACCAGGCAATCTGCTTTTGCAGAGATGACAGCCAGGGTGGTCCTGGGGGATAGGTCGTCTCTGTCTGAGAGTTTTGTAGGCAGGGTTGCCGGAAGTCAGAAAGAACTTGACAGCACACAGTGTCTGTGGGGGCTTATCAGCCCACATGTCCGCACGCTTAAGGGCGTGTGTGACTGTATGCAACTCCTGTTTCTTTGCTTTCTCACTCCAGTAATATTTCTCAAAAAGTGCTATAAAGTTTTCACTTTCATACCAGTTATGCTTGAAAGAGTAACGTGGTTTTCAAGAGCACATCAAGTATCGAGTTTTGTTGCTGTTCTTGTTCTTGAGCAATGTCTTTGAGTCAGTGCCCTCGCACCATGACTTTCTGTCCAACAGAATGAAACACCACCTGGCCCTGCCTTATTCACTGGGGTTTGGACTTTTGAGCCCTTGCTGTGGAATGATAGGTGGTGCATAGTGTGAGAGCTGTGGTAGGAGCTTGGGAAACATCCTCTAACCCTATCTCGTCTCTAAACAGATGAAAAACTTAGACTCTCGCTAACTTAATGGAAAGCTTTTGATGCCACAAAACAAAGTCAGAGGAGAAATGTGGATAGAGCACATTTCTCTTCTTTGGTGCCCTTTCCCATATTTAATACAATGTAGACTGCCTAATCCCCTAAAGAGTCACAGTCTAGGGACTGACAGGAATGGTTCTGTCTTGCCCTAGAGGGTCACTATTAGTCTGACGAGCTCCATGGCAGTGAGATTTTTTTCTTTTCCACTTATCTCAGAGAATACCAACAAAACAAAACTTACGGCCATTGAGACTAAAAGCCAGTGTACAACGTCCTCATTTACGTTTCAAAGGCTGTAGATCTTTATGGGATTCACATCTTTCTCCATGGGCATGACTTGTAGATTTTGACTTGTAGACCTTGCTATTAGCAACCCAAAGAACAGCCCACTGCATCACCAGGGCTCCTTACTTAGTCTCTAGTCCCCAAGGTGCAATAATTCACGAAGATCATAATATGAGGACTGTCTCATATAGAGCAAATATGCTGACTAGTATGTATGCTAAACATGCACTGTGTAGTATGTTTCTTTATTTTTAAATCCTCCAGATTCTTCATCCCTCAAACCGAATGGTGGCAAAAATAATTGATAAATTATCAGTGGTTCCTGAGGCAGGGAGGGTTGGAGTTGGAAAAATGAGCTCATATCAAGGGATCAAGTCGAAAGAAAATGTTTGAAAATTATTATGATAACATATATACAAGGGTGCTAGACATAATGGATGGAGGTATGGCTTATGATAAGAGACCCCAATAAAATGATTTTTTAAAAAACAAAGAGGAGGAAAAGTAAAATTGAAATGGACGTGGGGTCTTTAATGATAAACAAGTCCATTACAAACAAACAAATGAATAGAAAGTCTTGGACTACAGAAAATTATCATATAGTGCAACATAAATTCTCACCCTCCCCTTTCAACATGTATTATTAAAAGCATGCACTTTTTCTTACACTTACACTTCTCCAGATGACTTGGCTATGCAAATTGATTCCCAGGTTCAGTTACCAAGAATTATGGAAAACCAAAAAACAATTTTGACTGAGAACAAAATTAGTAACAGCAGTTGAGCCTCTGTGTGTTTTCTATGTGCAGGTGAAGAAGGAAGAACCGTGGAGAGTCCCATTCCCTTTCTCTTGACCATTTGAATCAGACACAAACAGGGCCCAGTACTCTAGTACTCCAGTCCTCGGAAGAGCACAGATGCTGACACAGAGTACAGTGATGGACAGTTCTTGTGTAAAGAGATTTAAATATCTATACCTATATCTATGTGTGTATATATGTGTGTGTATGTGTGTATAGTGTTTCCTGACTTAAAAGCAGCCCAGAGATGACTAAATCTAGCTGTTGCTAGGGATACTCAAGTGTATTTGGATTCATAGTGGCCCCAGTGAACTGCCCTAGAAGGTTTTCTAGCCTGGAGTCCTCATGAGAGCAGCTGAACAAGGTGGTCCACAGCCTCACGAACCCTGAGGAGCCACGAGAGCAGCAGTTCTCCACATTCCTCAGGCTGCAACTCTTTCACACAGTTCCCCATGTGGTGCTAACCCCCAACCCTATCATTATTTTCCTTGCTACTTCCTAGCTGTAATTTTGCTACTGTTATGAATCGTCATGTAAATATCTGATATGCAGAGTGCATTTTCATAGTGACAAATTGAACATAATTAAAGCATAGTGGTTAATCATGAAAATATATAAGTATATATTGAGAAATATTTATTCTAATGACAAATCAATGAAATTTTGTCTTGAATCATGGTGTAGCATGAGTAATAGTCTTCACACGGGGTTCTTGTAGGTGGTCATATCTGCATGTGGACAGACTCACCTGGAGATGAATAGAAGAGTGCTGTCTCGGTTCCTAAGACCATCAGAAATATGTGTTTTCTGATGGTCTAAGGCAACCCAAAGGTGTTGCGACCCACAGATTGAGAACTGCAGCACTGCATGGTTTTAAGCCCCAGCCAGGTGCTTATCAATACACCCTGTGAGTTGATATCCGGGACACTATGCAAAGGCCATGCTAAGATCTCCTGCCTGGAGAACAGAGTGAGCGGAGTGTGGCAGTTCCTGTCCCCTCTGGAGCCAATAACTAGATTTGTGATGCGGCCATGCTTCCAATGGCTTGACATAAGCCACAGACTGGTGTCAGAGGAGAAAAGATTCCACTTGTGCAATGTGGGAAAACTGTGAAAGGCAACTTTGACAGGAGGATTCGCCTCTGTCCTGGCTGAAACCTTTCCAGAAGCAACTGAAATCGGAGGCTCTCTCCAACCAGCCCTTCCTCCTTTGTCCTCGTCTGCACAGTCTGCTCCTGCCCATCTTCTCAGACAGGCTTCCTCCCAAGAATCCTTTTGCATCTAATGGATTGTTGGTGCTTTCAGAAGACCTAAGGTAATATAAAAGTACTCCAAAAGTTCACCTACTAGTGTGCAGGTACTTTTACACAAGGCTTAAAATGAGTAACTCTGAGACTGTCCCATTGGTTATAATAGAAAGGGGAGAAAACTGTTCTGTTAGCATTTTGTGTAAACTTATGACCACAGTTAATCACCCAAAGTGTACCTTCCCTGACTACCAGATGTGTCATTAACTATTTCTGAAAAAAGTGAAATAAAATCACCCAGCATGAGAATACTGTGGAATAAGTCAATACTAACAGATGGTGTTTATTTTGTCACTGCTTGTGTTAAAAAATTACCACCTAGCCCCATCAAATCCATTCCTTTAAGGTGGAAGCTTTATGTAAAAGCTGCTACAGAAAATGCAATATTTTATCAGCTGTCATTGAGTCCCTTAAAATATGAGCACTTGTTTTCATGGTTTTCAGTTTTCTAGGACATGGTGCAATACACAGGAGATGGGTTTGTATAAATCTGACACGATGGAGTATTTTGCCAGCAGCTCTGTCTTGCAACATGCAATCTGTTTTGTTTTTTCAAACAAAGTTGGTAAATGAGTTAGTTCGAGCACTTTTGTTACTAGGACAAAGAAATCCCTCAATTAAACAACCTCTGCAGTGGACACATTCTCTCCGCCCAACAACTGGGCATCACTGACATACCTTATTAAAAAGGAGAACATGGAAAAACACATAACAACATAGGAAACATTCACAAAAAATTAAATGATAATGCTGTCTTAAAAATAAGTTGCCATAGATTGTGATTTCATCAAGAAATGCATGGATGTACAGAACCCTGGTGGTGGTGTAGTTTATGTGTTGAAAAGCTAGTAGGCTGAGCCCCGGTGGCTGTAAGTGGTTGAGTGCGGTACTGCGGCCTGCGGGCGGCTCTCAGGAGTGACACTGGGTAGCGCCCACGACCACCAGAGGCAGTGATGCCTAAAACGAAAAGCTAGCAATAGGTCAATAGTTTGAAACCATCTGTTGCTCCAAGGCAGAAAAAGGAGGCTTTCCTACTCATTTTAAGATTCACAGCCTTAGAAGCTCCCTAGGGCCATTTTCTCTGTCCTGCAGAACCACCACTAGTCCAAATGGGCTCAGTGGCAGTGAGTCTGACAGGATAGTTAAGGAAATCTAGAAGCAAAATGGCCTTCCTTGGTCATTGACCACCTTCACAACTGTGCTAGAATCATGTCCTGACGGCCCCATAACCTGGGGAATAATATTAAACCATGGAGCACTTTTGAAGGATCAACAGGAAACATTTCAGATGAAAATAATGACAATGTACAATATACCAGAGGATTATGGGTGGGGCAGGGGGAAGAGCTGATTCCAAGGGCACAACAGAAAGTAAATGTCTGGAAAGAATGAAAGCAATGTATGTACAAACATGTCTGATTATTGATGTGTGGATTGTGATCAGAGTTTTATGAGCTCCCAATAAAATGATTAAAAGTAAATAATATTTTAAAAAATAAGTCAAAGTACTTGGTAGCAAATGCTAAATAAAAACTACTAACAAGATTTTAATTTTTATTATAGCTAGTTGTAGAGAAGGGACTTGAAACATATTCCTCACACTGCTGAGAGCAATTCTTTCTACATGGCAGGATGGCATTGGTTTATTCTGTTGCTTTCTCCCATATACAAAAAGGTGCCACTTAAAAAAGAAGGAAGATGAGAGAAAGAGTGGAGGGAAAACAATGGTACCTGTTTTTGACATGCCAACTTTTGCTACTGTAAACAGCACCTAATTGACTGGATATAGTGGCTTACTTTTTTTTAAAAAAGTGTCTTCCACTTCTAAGTGTTTAGAACTTCTCTTAAGATGCCTTAACTAGAACACCTGTGATCTCTCAACCCCAATGCTCATACAGGAAGTGAACAAAGTTGTGCATCCATCATTGTGGCTCTGAGACAAATTAAAAGCATAAAGGTAGACCCAGTGATATTGATACTTGTCAGTTACAGCTCTAGGCAGCACAACCAAGGGTCAGTGGTTCAAAGCCACCACCCACAGTTCTGAGGGAACACGATGTGGCAGTGTGCTTCTGTAAAGACTGACAGGCTCCAAGCCCTTTGGAGCAGTTGTATCCTGTCCTGCCATGTTGTTCCCAGTCAGTTCAACAGGGCAGCACTGACCATCGTTTATATTTCCTGAACTTATTCTGAATATATAGATAGATGGAGAGATGATAGATGATGCTGGAGATAGATATGCTCTAAATACATGAATAAGCAAAATATCAGCTATCTGGGTTTCAAATGACTGATGGAAAGAAATGACACATATTTCTTATCCTCTGTCATGTAGATTGAACCCATTTTCTCTGAGCTTCCCAGAGAACAAATGCCCCAAATAGCAAAACACCCAATGGTCAAATCCAGAAGAGTGCTCTCCTCCCCTGTGCTCTAGACATCTCACTGTGGACCAACTGAGAAGGGGACCATCAGCACATGATGCTCTGGCCTTTCCTTCCTTGCGTGCTCACCCCACGAGGATGTCTGCGCTGGCTGGCTTTGGGATGAGAAGTGGTGCTCTTCACCTGAGTGAGGCCCATCAACTATATGCCCAGGTTTTATCCTCTCTGATATCTTAGGCATCAACTCCTCTAAGGGACCCACTTCCAGCTGAGCTCCATTGGTATAGTGCTACAATTTTCCTCTTAACCCCAAAAACTACATTAGCCAAAGAGAAAATTCCAGAATACATCTCTCAATGTAATCTCATTGCAGGAGTTGGCCCTGTGACGTCTCTCAGTGTATTCCCATTCCAGGAGTCAGCCTTGTGATAGGCGATGAGGTTACCATAGAAACTCATCAGGTGCCACTTATGCCAAGACCTACCTGTCTTTCTACTCTGCACACATGTTTCCACTTTTCCAGCCCTTATTGAATCCCAGTGACTGCTGTGTGGGTACCACCTGAGGAATGCAGCTCCTCCAAAAAGATGCTAGAAGCCTTGGCGCTCTGGAAGAGGCAATGACTCCCGATAAATGTGCCACCATTTCTTTACACACGTAAGTCACGAATACAGTCATCGTTCTTCATTTGTGATGGCAGGTCTGTCCATCTCTCATCTAAAACATTAGTAACGAGAAAAGTCATAGGCTCTATGGAAACAATACTTTTTGGTCATCAAAGCAAGGAGAAGTGCAGCTCTGGCATTTAGGGAAAGGATGGGCTACTCTGCTCAGACATGTGCACAACATGTCTTTACAAACCTGTTTTTGTCATAGGGTGGGTGGATTGGCTCTTGCTAAATAGCAGCAAGTGGTTAATGGATTCCATATCTTGTTATATGACAGGACTCATCCTAAATTGCTTGAACCCATTATTCTATTTAATCCTTACATCGATCTCAGGAGGTGCATACTTTCATGGAGATAATCCCCAGTTCACCTAGGAGCATGTTGCCACTAAAAGGTGGCATCTAAATTGCCCAAGGCTACCCCACTTCTAGTGGCAAGGCTTAAAATGATTCTAAAAGCTGGTAGTCAACGATGTTGTTCTGAAGGTGTTCCCTAGAGTAATTTCCAACTCATGAAGATCCCATGTGATGGGACAGAAGAGTCAGGTTATAAAGTTATATGAGAGCAGACTCCCACATCTTTCTCCCATGGGGTTTTGAACCTCTGGCCTTCCAGTTAGCAGTGGACTGCTGCCTACTATCCCGACAGGACTCCTTGTCATTAACTGCAGTGTTCTATTAAAATCCATTTAGGGAGCTCTCATCCAGGTTTGGTGATCCATGTTCTCTATCCTTACCCAATTAGAGGAAGGCAAATGTGCCCTGCAGTTAGTCACAGACACGATGATTTTTGATCATCTATCACAGACTATGAGGCTCTTGGTGACATAGTGGTTATGAGTTGGGCTACTAACCACAAGGTCATGAGTTCAAACCCTCCCTCCCCCAACAGCACTTTGGGAGAAACACAGGATTTTCTGCTCCTTTCAAGAGCTGCAGTCTGATAACCCTCCAGTTGTACTGTGCCTGGCAGGTCCCTATGAGTCTGAACAGGCTCCCCAGCAGGGAGCTTGGTTTGGGTCAGGTCAGAGACTATTGTGTATTACTATTTATCATCTGTCCCTTGGATTTTCTAAAGCCCATTGTCCTCTGGATGATGTTTAGAATAAAACATTCCGAAGATTTTTGACTGACGACATCTCTTCCTGTTTTCACTATGGTGTGCGACATGGAAAGCAGCAGGGAGTTGCTCAGAAACATAAATAGCGTGGAAAGTCGGTAAAGAAGAGTGGGTAAGACTGTAACAACAAAACAGAAAACAAATGCAGTCTCAACTCCTGAGACTCTGACATGGTATCTCCTCCTAACAGCATTGGAAAGACCATCTTGAAGATTCCTTCGAAAATGAAGGCCAAGAGAAGACAGCGAGCAAGCAAGGGGGATTCATCAATTGAGTCAAGGTGGACAGGGTGAAAGACCCTCAGAGGGTTTCCCGGGTGGGTAGCCTTACAGTAGGAAGGGTGGGCTAGCTCAGGCACCACGCACATGCATTATGGAGAAATAAGAGGGAATACTTTAGAATCCCACTGATGGCTTCATCTTGCCCCAACTCCTATGTGTATGTGGCAACTTTTGGAAAGGATATTTCTATTCACAGTATAAATATTTATCACAGCTCTTTTCAACTGATTTTTTGAAGCTGCAAAGTTGGGGCTTTATGAGAAAAAGATTTGACTATTTGTGACTAACAATTCCATATGAGGTCTGTTTCTAAAGCATGGCCCGAGGGTGTGCGCCACCAGGACAGCACTGTCTTATTTAGGCTGATGGTCAAGATTCTATCAAAGCTCATTTGCCTTCCAATTTTGCCTCTCCATTTACAAATCATCTATTCCTGGGCTAATAATGACTTAAGCTATATGTGTCGTGTTTCTGTTTGCTTCTTCCACAATATGGTGACATTAACAGGACCTATCTCTGTGGCGTGATTAGCTGGGCTAATGCACGCTATTCCAGTTAATGGTTCCTAGAATGAGTACTCAATAAAGATAAGTGTATTTGTTATGACAAAGGCCTTTAAGGAGGGAAGACAACACTCTCCTTACAGTGGCACATAGCATACTTTATTATTACATTCAATGATTTTAACTAAATTCTCCCACTGACTCCCATCTTGCATGTGAAGAATACTGGAAATTTGAGCTGAGGAATATTTTCTTATATCTTCTCCAAGCTCTGTCTGAGGGTGCAGGCTTTCTTCATTCATTACATGACTCATTCCCTGGTTTACTTCTCCATTTGTATCACAAAGGACACGTCAGTGTGTGCCCTCCTACTTGATGAGGCAGATAAAGATGGTACATTTTTTGATACTGAAGGCATAGGGAATGAACTGGTAGTTTCCAGAATGTAAAAGCTTCCTTTTGCATGGCAGTGCCAAAAGAAAGGGCACTTCTAGGTCCAAAAACAGTCAGGAGGCATCATTTGGAAAAGATCATCAACCCCTTGGGACAGGTAGCCAAAGTCAAGACCATCTGTTGCCTGAGGAATTGTGCAGTGGGTGTTCAATACCTCACCAGAGGAACTTGCGTGTGCACTGGATGTTTTTCCTCCTCAAAATACCTCTGAGTACTGGTTGAGAGCCTTTGACTGAATGATGGCCGGAGGAGATGAGCAGGCACACCAGTCCCATTGCCAACTGCCAGAGTCAACCCTCTGGTTGTCCTACTGCCACCTCCACACAGAGTGTGGAATTTGTCTTTTCAGAAAGCTTGGGAGCCAAAGGCAAGCACAATGGCCACCTCTCAGGCAGTTCTTTTATCCAAACACTACATGCATTTTTAATTTAAAAATCTTTCCAATTACATTAGAATCACCATAAATAAGGGTACAATGTGTTAGAGGGAGGAGCTTGCGGGCCTTCCATAGATTGATTGCTATTAAAATTAGCATTATGATGGTTCCATCAATTATTTTTATACTCTGGAACGTACTGTTTTCTTCTGAACCGCTCCACATGCTCTTGTGAGTTTCATTATAATGTCAGGTGCCCCTTTCATGGGGCACACATTTCATGTCTGACAAATATGGCTTTCCCTATCTCAGGAAACCACGCTATCTGGTGCATGGAGAAAATGACAATGTTCTTTCTAATGCTGCCTGAGTTTATTCTCTGACATAAACCCAATTACCAGCAGCTTTGGGGAGCTCATTACATTCAACCAGATGTTTATATAACACCAACAACACACTCTAGTTTTTAATGATAAACATAATGGGCATCATTTTATTACACAAGACAATGTTCTTCCCCTCATGGGTTTGTGATATTTGTATAACCAGGAAGTAGGATGACATCATAGGAGCCATCTTCCCTTTAAGCAACTAGGAGAGAATAATAGAAAAAAGGGGCTACCTGGACCATGTCTCTTGTCTTTTCTTTGCTCTCTCTGAAGCCATGATTACATCTGGAAAAGCTACTAGAGCCATTAGCTACTGGAGAAGACAGGCATAATGACAGAATGTGGTAAGTGCTATGAAAAATAATTAATGTAGCTATTATTATTTTCATCCATTTGTACAAGAGATTGGTATGCTTTCAGACATAACCACACATTATAATGAGGCCATGTGTCTTAATAGCAGTAGGATTTGAAAACAGAGATATAAATATAGATAATATATACTACAGATATGTGATTTGAAAGTTTTCACTTGGAAAAAGAATATTATATCATAAGTCCCTTTCCATATTATCTATGCCTCTTTCTATGAGTTTACCTGACATTGACATACATACTCTGCCTACAGGGATATATAAATATAAATATAAAAGATATGGATATATATTTTCAGCAAGGAATCACCACTTTTAAAGAGCACCAATAATATGAAAGAAGAAAATAACTTCCAGAAAAAAGCAGATTTTTCCAGAATCTAAGGATAATTCTTTTGGAAGTGGTTTATAATTATTATAATTAATTATGATAACTATTAGCTCTAGGGAACTGTATCTTTAGCCACAAGATTCTGTTAAAGAGTTGCATGTGCATCTTCTTTCAACATAAAAACCACACCGACACACACCAATCTAAAAAACTCACTGCCATATTATCCATTCTGATGCATCGGAGTCCAACGGGTCAGGGGCACAATCTCCCTGTGAGCTTCTGAGACTTTAACTCATTACTGGAGTAGAAAGCCTTATTTTCCTCTTGTGGAGTAGCTGGTGGTTTTGAACTGCTGATCTTGTAGTTGAGGGACTTAGAACTAAACTCCAGAAAACCTCCCGGATATACGGAAAAAGGGAAAGAGAAAACTGCCCTGCTTTGATAAGGATATGTAAAATAGTGCATTCTTGCACAAATGAAGAGGTATACATCCTTTGATTCACAGATGTAGTTCTAGGAAACTGTCCTAAGAAGATGAACACACACACGCACACACTTCATCTTGCATACACTCACATAGATGTCCATCTCAGCATCATTATACTGAGGGATTCCTTCTGTTGTATTGTGAATAAAACAGAAATAACTTAGATAACCATCAATAAGGATGACAAATATGTCACTGTATTTCTGTTTCTGCAATCAGCTTCAGCTCTTAAAGATGTCTATGATATTCTATTATAAAAAGCAAGTTGCAGAACCATAGGTAGTACAGAATCACTTTTTTGCTGTTGTTAAAGAAGAGAAGAAAAATCAAAATCATTGGGTATATAAAGTGCTGAAAAGGTTCTGAAAGAATTCAAATGAATCATTTGGAACTGAGTTTGAAGCTATGAGACTTATTTCAAGGAATAGCAAACATCTCATAACAACAGTATAAAACCTTCCTTTTGCAAATGTGGATTTGTTATTGCTTAAAATGGGAAAACAAAAATCAAGTTAGTCACACATTTACATACTTAGCAAGGCAAATCTCAGAGATACCCCTCTCCTCAATTTTAGTGAAACTGTTTTGTAGCGGCCTGAACACAGGTAATAGCAATATCATTAAAAGACAGTTTACAATATAGAGCCAATTAACTTCTGAACATGTCTCATGCATCTAAAATGTAGCAAGCAGTGTATTATTATAAATAGATCTAGAAAGAGCTTATAATTCATAGTCTAAAAACAAAGTCACTGTAAGTTAGAACAGTAAGTGTTGTTGATCTCAAAGGCATGCCATTGTCCCCTCTTAAGCATGCCTGGTAGGTGTCTACTTTTCTCAGTATCCTACATTTTGTGTCTGGGGCATCATATTGCTTTATCTGGTTTATAGTGGTTACCATTTCTTAACATGTTCTGACCTATCTTTTTGTTTTCCACATTTTGGTCATATTGAGCTTTCAAAAATACACATCTCTTTATGTCACTGGCTGTTTGAAGTATTTTTTTTTTAATTCTTGGGCAAAATCTTAACAATAGCTTAGATTTTCTTCCTCTTATGATCCTTACTTCTCTTCTGGATTTATCTCTCTTGATCAGCGCTTTGTACCACTGCTTCCACGTTTCCCCCAATTCTATATAGTGCATCTCTGTCTGGAAACCTCACCCTCCACTTCTGCACTGCATTATTATGTGCCATTCTGATAGGATTTTACACCTGCTCCCTACTTAATAATGCTATCCCAATCCAACATTGCACCTTTATGACGATAGTGAAAAAAAATACCAAACCAAACCAACAGAAAATCTACTATCTCAAAATAGTTATTGGACACCTAAAAGTAATATGATCCATGATTCATCTTGGTACTTAAATGAGATGAAGTCTAATTGGCAATGGAGGTGGATCCAAAGACTAACAACACACTGGACTTAAAGGTAGAAATTTCTATAATAGGAACACAGGCTGCTCAGGAATATAAGGGACAAAAAAGAACTGTTTATAGGACCTACCAATTAGCTATTTTAAGGAATCTCCAGACAACCTAGAAATGTTATCATTGTGTCTTCCTAAGCCTATTGGTGCATTAATGACCAATACATCTGGCATGGACAGATGATGGACTATGAAGCCTGATGACTTTGACTGTGATTTGCTAGCATTTTGTGTCAACTTGGTTGGGTCATTATGATCAGTCATTAGGCAATTACATCATGGTCACGTGATAATGTTGACATCCTTTACTTTGTGGCCTGATGTGGTTATCCTCTCCGTGAAGATTTTTGCATAATGATCTGGTCTTTGAAACCTAACTATGTCAATAAGTGAGAAGTGGGTACATTTGCCTGAGGGGGTTTTTAAAACTCTCCTGACCTGGGGTTCTCCATCCATGTCCCATTCTTGTTTGTTTAATATTCAAGGCTATAAAAAGGATAGAGATAGGGACCCTTTTTTCTTTCTTGCCACCTCTAGTTCCAAAATCTAGCCCCAACATCAAACAGGGAAATATTAACTCAAACATGGTTGATTTAATAATTAGGCTGCAAAGTTGATGGAAGCACCAAGAAAGAGAGTCTTCTAGAATCTGGAGTTTAATTTCCACACAACCCATGCTTTGAAGATCACACACAGAAAAAGATATTGTCAAGGTAGGATTGCGATATTTCCTTGGTGGCAAGGAAGAGGGTGAGCACTTATAATGAAAAACTATCTTGGTCAATTAAAAAATAAAAATTAGAGCGAAGAATACCTGCTCCCATGATGAATCCTAAGAACATAAATAGTCACTCACTGCAAAAGGATTTGAAACTCTCTTAGGTGACGATTGTCACCCAGCATGTGAAGACAGAGCATGCATTTTATCAGGATTATCAGTCTGTAGATCATCAATCCAGAACTGAAATCTAAGCAGGGTCAAATGCCCCAGATGAACAGCATTGACTTGATAGCTTGGCACCAGCAATGATAACGCATGTGAGGGAAACAGTCTGGGGAGTTTGTGTCTAGAGTTTCCATCTATGTTATCTTTGCTAATATAAAGATTTACACTCAGCATCAATTGAGAAAAGTTGTTATGCTGAATAGGAAAATAATAAATTGAAACCAATCATGACCACAGACTCTCTAATGTTGAGCAGTCTTATTACTCCTAATCTAAACTGAATTTTAAGAGACACGCATTTTCAAAAAGAATACATAAAATGGAAAACTTGTTGATGATCTAGTCTCTGTACCAAGATTCCTGAGTTGAGAAAATGTCTTTATTTTGACAGCCATATTTTAGACCCTATTGAATAACCAATTTCATTTTTAACATTGCATTTCACCACATGATTGTGGAAAAATAAGCATCTTATAGCAATGTGGTTTAACATATGATTAATACTATTTTTCCTAGGTAGATCTTGAAAACTGCATAAGTAGATGATAACAGGGTAAATCGCATTTTCAAGTTAGAGCAAAGTCAGAAAGGCTATAGGAACTATTCCTGTGGCAGCTGATATGAAATTATAGGTACTCCATCAAAACCCAGCCGGCCTCAGGTACCTCCAGCCGGCCCCAGCTACCTCATAACTCATGCTTAGAGCTTCATAATGTGATTAGGTTTTCAAGAGGGTGCATTTGTGTTTTGGTTTTCTTTTAATCACTTTATGTTGGGCTTGGCTTCCAACTGGCCACTGATTGACTACAGCCATCATGGTGAGAATAAAGAGACTGTCCACTTTGCCGAAGAAAAGTTATTAAATTGCAGTTCTCCTAAAGGAAAACATTCCCTGCAACCGTAATTGAAAAAAAATAAAATCTTTATTGACATCCTTTGAGGGAAAAAATACAATATTCAACATTTAGGCTGCAGCTAGATAGGTAAAGGAATTACGGATTTGAAGCAATTAAATAGACAAAGTCAAGCCAGAAAATTGGTTGTGAGAGATGATGTTTTGCTGCTGTTTTCTCCAGCTTTGGTTGGCAGCAGTGACTCTTAGTTTTGACTTTCACTCATCCACACATGCAATCTGTCCGAGCACAGCTACTGAATACCTAAAAGGATGATTCATCTCGGGGCTTCAATGAGATGCAGTCTAATGGGCCACGGGGGTAGGCACAAAGGCTAACAAATAGCTGGACTTGAAGGCAGCAAGTGCTGGAATGGAAACACCGACTGCTGAGGGAGCACAGAGGAAAGAGAAAAATGACTCTGTTTATAGGAGCTGCTTAAGAGATATTTTTACCAACCTCCAGACAGTAGGCCAGAGCCACCAGAATGAAAATGCCTCTGCAGTGAGTGTGCTGTTGCTGCTCGGGGGTGTCAAGGCCGGCTCAGCTCCTCCTGACTCCAGGAGAGAGAATGAAAGGACTCCGTGGACCATGGGGCTTTCTAGGTTGCAAAGCCTGATGGCCTAGTGTTTATCCCGCAGGCTGTTAACCACCAGGTCAAGAGTTAAGAAACCACCAGCTGCTCCAAAGGAGGAAGAGGGGGCTTTCTAGGAACCCACAAAGAATTCCCATCTTGGACCCGCAGGGGCAGCTGCATCTCTTCTGAGTTGCTCTGAGTCGGCATCGACTCCATGGCAGGGAGACTGAGTCTTGAGTTTGGGAATTGTGCTGGAAACAGACCGCCAGAACTTTCTCCTGATGAGCCCTGAGCAGGTTCGCAGGACCAACCTGTCGGTTTGCATCTAGCCACTTAAGGATTGTGTAAGGAGAGTTCCTTCCTGAGTCTTCAGAAATGCTTTTGTGGTGGTCTTTTTTAGAGGCAGGGTTAATTTTCTTTGTGTGATAACAATAAAGAGGTCCTACTTCAAAAATATTACTTTACACCAATTAGAAAATTAATATGTGGTCATTAAAGATTTTTTTTAATTTAAGGCTTTCTTAGACAAATAAAAAAAGAAATAGAAAAAAATCACCTTTAACTTAACTGCCTGCACATGACTGTGGCTATTTCTAATATTTAGTGTGTTGGGAAGATAGGCATTTGTTAGAACTGATTCAGTATGAAAAACAGGCGTTCCTAGGCAGACTACCTTGTAGCCTGCTATTCTAAATTTAAGAGTAGACCACACATACTATTCTATAGCTTTAAATATGACTCTACCTCATAACTTTAGCAGTCTCATACCAGTTTATCACATTGATATGACAATTTATTTAACCAACTATCTATTGATAGCATCCAAACTCTCTCCAGTTCTTCTCTATTGTAAACAAAGTGGTAACTTGAATCTGTCAAATGTGAGGAACATATATCAATAATCTGAACAATATTATATCCATTTTTAAAAATCTCATATCACCTCATTTTTAAGGATTTTATTTATGATGATAGCTCAAAATCTATTCAGAAACCACCTCGTTAAAAATGATTCGATATTGTCCATAGCATTATGTGTTGCAAGACAAAATTTGAAAGATGAAGACGTTCAAAGAAACTGTGCATAAGGGTTGGAAAACCTGGAAGAGAGCAGAGGCAAACAGAGTACACGGGCTACATGCCGTCGTGATTGATAGAAATCGGTGGAAGGAAGTGAAAATTTAGCTCTGGTTTGTCAACCAAGCAACAAAAACCAGAGGAGTCCTATCAGTCCCAAAACTGATAACAAAGAGAAATAAATAAGCAACGGTCATCGCTCTGTATCTGAGGGTGCCAGTGCCTGAAAAATACTCTCTTGCATCTCACACGGAGATCTGTGTGATCTCGAAGGGAAACGAACTGCAATCGCCCCAACAACACAGCCAAAGTCCATAATTTGTGTGTGTGTGTGTGTGTGTGTAACAGAAGTGTTTTATAAATTTTTCTTATCATTAACAGCAATCCAAATAAACTCTGCTTGGGAAATCATTTCAGATTATATCATTTCCTTGAGACACCTGGAAACTCCTAATATGGTGAAACAAGCACTGCTTGGTCTCAGACCAGGAGCTGAACAGGAGATACAGGGAGGTTCCTTTGTCCCCTAGGCTGAAGACAGGTGTAGGGAGAGCCCAGGGCACAGAGGGAAAGGCCACCGACCACCTAATGTCCTTATTTGTAACACAGACAGCTTTAGCCGAAAGGCTTATATATAGACCTCAGTTTATTGTCAGAGGTCATTATCAGGTGCTCTTTCCCTACATAATCTAATTAGCTTGGATTTTTCTTGATATCAAAAGCATTAGATTCACCAAAGGACCTAATGCTGTCAACAAATTATTCAGGGACACTTTGCGCATAAGGGAAACCTAAGTTCAATTCTAGAAAGCGTTGGATTAGTGAAGACACATTATCTATGGGATATAAATGCAGGGGGAAATACTGCATGTAGCAGTCACTTAGCATAAATACTATCATCCCAAATGTCCCCTTACAGCTTCCGAAGCAGGATCATTCGCTAGTGCCTGCTAAGTCTTCCCTGCCTGATGATAACCCATCAGTCTGGATTACACTCCTTGTGGGCATGCACAGATAAACACATTTTATTTATGATAGAATAAGTTGTAGGTCCACATTACTGTGTTCACACTCTCAAGCCCATCTATTATTCCATCCAGCATTTATTAAGTACTATTGAGTGCTGGATGATATATGTAAAGTGCAGGTTTTGTGGGTGATCCCCTCTCTCCAAGATAGTATAATCCACAGTAAACCAGTATCCATGTCTGATTCTTTACATTTCTCACCATTGGCTTATGGGATACTTGTATAGGACTGGTTTAAGAAGGGCAAAGCAAAATGAGTAAAGAAAGAGGATAGTAAGTGACATAAAGATTAATTTAATAAGGATGTGCGATTTCAAAGAGGAGAAACATCTATCTGTATTAAAAAGGAAAAAGGCTGAGGCATATAATTCCGTTCATATAACTGATAGTATTAAATATCCCTGAGATTCACAGATAGACCTTCAACTAAAAGTCTGATACCTGTAGCCTCCTTCCTCTGGACAAGCTGATGGTTTAGAAGCCATATGCCACAGAATCATATATTGCAAGTTGTCAGAGTATCATAGGGCTTATTAGGGAGTCCTCAATCTATGGCCTAAGAGCCACATGCAGCCCACCAGCAACATTTATCTGACCCACTGGGTGTTTTTACTGCCATTGCTGTCCTGCTTAGCAGCTGACTCATCAGGCCTGCAGTGAATTTGTTCATAGTTTTGGTTTTTTTTTAACTATAGTCTGGCCCCCCCAATGGTCTGAGGAACAATGAACTGGCCCTCTGTTTCAAAAGTTTGAGGACCCCTAGCACTAATGTTAGTGATATCTTACAAAACTGGTCCTTTAGTGGGCTTGGTAATTTACATCATTAAATGCAGACTGCTATTCAGTGTCATAAACTTAATGATACACCTAAGATTTTTAAGCCTTGTTGAGGTGTGAGAATTCTTTATTCCTCAGACAATATAGGGATTTAAGGGGTGAGTATTTGTTTGGAATAATCACACAAGGATAAAAGAGGATAAAATAGGTTCCAATAAAATTATCTAGAGATTAATAAATAATTATATATGTGTGTGTATATATATATATATATATATATATATATATACACGTGTATCCTACTTTCTGTGTGTGAACGTTAATATAAGAAGTGCTGGTGTTGTTGAATATTGACTTTGTGCTTGATATATCATTTACTTCTTTCTGGCAAGACATTATTATGCCATCGAAATATGTAGATAGATCAAAGTGTAAGGTCATTGGAATTTAAATATGAGAGTTGGGATTCTAACTCCTTTAACTAGTGTGCTACTGAAAAGTCATTAAACCACGTGACCAGGAGAACATCCTAAGATTCTGCAAACATGGATTATCCTCAAATGACCCCAGGGATGGAAAGTGAGTTGGGTAGCCCTGGTGAATCCTGAACACAGTATGTAGCCACACCCTCAGGCCCAACTCCCAGAGGTACAGGGCAAACACAGGGCACAAGAAGCTGTTAATGGGAGATAGGACTCCTGCTATCTGAACATGGAGTCCGTTCTCATGAGTTTTACATTGCAATGTATTGTCAAATGTACATCCTTGGGCTGATTTAAATACCAGCAGGTATTCAGAAGTTATTGTGTATCATACCAAACAACAGGAAACAAGATACTTTATCTTCTCAATTCAAAAGCAGCACGAGTCATTAATAAACCATGGCAATCTCGTTAGACTATAACATTGCTTTTTTAAAAATCTCATTATATCATATTGGTATTGGGCTTAGCTGATGTTTTCAGAGTGCTTGCATATTACTGGGATGATGTGCTTCTTTCTTTCCTTCTTTGCCTCCCCCGCCAGTCATTGGACAGCACATCATTTTGGCAGAAAGGATGTTCTAATCTTAAGATTTACTCTTTTGCATTAGTTTTGTGAGACAGTGAAATGGAGAATACAAATATGGGTGATGCAAATTCGGAGCTGTCTGGGACTAGAGCGTAGACAGAGTCCAAATGACATAAAATGGTGATATTTTGATGAGGAGAAATTTATAACAGTTTCAATGCTGACAGTGTGACCAGTGAATGCATAAATGCATTCTAAGGTCTAGGTTTAGAAAGATTATGTTTCCCATAACTGATGACCCTCTGATGAAAATCCAGGTACCACTGTTTCTGCACTTACATCCATCCAGACAATAATTCACTTCCTACATCCTAGAGGGCTGCGTGAACATATCAGCAGCCCCACTTTACAGATGAGAATGTTTATACAGCATGCTCTACTTTGCACAGCCAATAAGCACCATGTCTTAGAATTGTAAAGCAACTTTTGTTTCTTATTTATCCACTCCCCCCCTCCCCCACTGTTGCAAATCTGAATTCGAAATCAATGTCTTAGACTCTCAGAGCTGGGTTCCTGACTCCATGGGAAATGTTTTGGATATGTTACAGCCATAATTTCAGGGTCCCTGCATTTGAGCACTGCATAAACATTTTTAGGGCACCAGATCACAGGTGAGAGACTTGGGAGCAAATATCCAAAGATGCTGATGTTAAACAAAAGGGATGGCATGGTTAAGTAATCAGTTTTTGACCTCGGGTAACCTGACTTGCATAATCCTGGAAATTCATTTGTCTCCATCGAAAGGGCAGCTTAGTTGACTAAATGATGTTCAGGAAGGTCAGGGCATTTCATCAGCGTGACCAGAGGTCCAGCCATTCAAGCTCCATCCCTATGCACAACCACCTCGCCCTTCTGTTCATTCCCCCTTTAAAAAAGAGTGGAATAGAGAAAGGCTAGTCAGCAATAACTTAGCTGTTTCCGGAGTCTAATGACATCATTATAGAACTTTCGAATGTCGCTCCACAGACACATGGTCATTAGCGCCCCTGGGCCTGCGCCTGGGTTATCTCAGCCATTCCATGTTGGGGCTTCTCCCATAGGTTGAAAAGCTGGGAGTTTTTATAGACACAACAGGGTCTGAAATAGCCCCAAGAGCACACACTACTATTTTATTCATTAGCTTCCAAGTGCCTGCAGCAGCCAAGGAGACAGCTCGGTGGAAGGATGTAGATAATATGAATGGATCTACACTAAATCATAATAAGGCATTTGTAGCAAGGTGTCCCTAGGGTTCACATGTAATAGAACTGCAGATCCAACTGGGGTTTCCCAACTTTACACTTAAATGACCAACTTGAAACTCAGTATTTGCCCATCAATCTTCGATTTTCTTTTCAAGGATTGAATGCCACCCTCCAGAGTCCCACAAGCATGCTTTATGTTAAATGCAGAGAGTTCCTGTCACATTTTTCCCAGGAACCTCCAATTCCTGAGGTCAAGGTACACAATGGGGGCACCACACATGTCAGAAAATGAACACGTGCTACATGCTTTGCAAGGAATGATGAATGTTTCTGCTTCCTCCTGGGACAACACTGAGGACCTGCCTTCCTCTCAGTCAGTAGTGAACAAACCTGTGTTGGCCTGGGGGCCAAGAAAAATATTAACGGACACCCTCTCTTGTACCAACATGAGAACAACTTCTCTATCTTTGTTCAGAGGATCAAAAAATAGTATGCACAATGAAAAAATGGAAACAGAAATAAAAAGTAGAAAGTAGATATGCCCGCCCTCCCCCCTCCCCCACACCTAGCATAAACAGCGTTTAAACTAGTAAACTTACTTTACTGACTCCTTCAGTAGATGTGAAATGCTAAGAGGCTTTAAAACTTCATCAACATTTCCATTGACTTAAAAAAATCATTTTATTGGGGACTTACAACTCTTATCTCAATCCATCCATCCATTGTGTAGAGCACATTTGTACATGTGTTGCTATCATCACTCTCAAAAGATTTCATTCTACTTGAGTCCTTGGTATCTGCTCTTTGTTTCCCCCCACTCCTGCCCCACTCCCTCACAAACCTTTGATAATTTATAAAGTATTGTTATGTTACCATGTCTTATAGTGCCCGGTGTTTTCCTTCACCCACTTTTCTGTTGTACCTCCCCCCAGGAAGGGGGTGATGTGTAGATCCTTATCATCAATTGCCCCTTTCTATCCCACCTTTCCTCCACCCTTCCAGTATCTTCACCCTTACCACTGGTCCTGAGGGGTTTATCTTTCCTGGATTCCCTGTGTTTCCAGTTCCTACTTGTATCAGTGTATCTCCTCTGGTCAAGCAGAAATTTTAAGTTAGAATTGTGATCATAAGGGGGGGGGGGCTTTGGGGGAGGAAGCAGTAAAGAACGAGAGGAAATCTGCATGTTTCATAATTGCAACACTGCACCCTGACTGGCTTGACTTCTCCCTGTGATCCTTCTATAAGGGGATTTCCAACTTGATGCCTGATACCTGATCCCATAGACACCTTGGTGTGCTTCTTCCATGTGGGCTTGGTTGCTTCTGAGATAGATGGTCGCTTGTTTATATTCAAGTCTTTAAGACCTCAGATGCTGTATCTTTTGAAAGCTGGACACCATCAGCTTTCATCACCACATTTTCTTATATACCCTGTTTGTCTTCGGCGATCATATTGGGAAGCTGAGCATTATGGAATGTCAGTTTAATAGAACAAAGTGCTCTTGCATTGTGCATTTTCCATCATCTTTTAATTTCACTTTTCCCTTGAAGTCTTAAAAGCCCCTTCATAGAAATACCCGATGTTAAGTGACTAACATAAATCATAACAGATATCATTATTTACGCTCTGTACAAAATCCTGAAGATTTGTATATCCTTTAGAGTTCTCTGGGTGTGTGTTTGTAGGATTAGTATCTCTTAAGAAAGTGGCTTCTCTTATCAAATGAGAAGTGTTTGACAAATCATATTTTTCCTTGTTGCTTTGCTAGAAAATATAGCAAGATTTGACTCAATTTGCATTGATGCCCTAAGCAAAGTTACTTTCAATCTTCATATTAGTGACGTATTCCTTGTTCTTGGGTCCATCATTTTTCTAAAAAGAAGTTTACCCCTGAAAAAAAAAAACATGTTCCCACATAACTCTGTTTTAGTGGACGCTGGCACATCTGGACCCTATAGGGCAGGGTCAAACTGCCCCTATGGGTTTTGAGACTGTAACTGTCCATGGGCATTGAAAGACTTATCTTTCTCCCTCAGAAGAACTGGTGGTTTTGAACTGCTGACCTTGCAGCTAGCAGCTTCTCACGTAACCACTACACCACCTGTACTCACGTGTGAAGATAAAATCCTCTTCTAGGAAGAAAACACATTAGCACCTGATTTAATTTGTAGGTGACACGGATTTACTTTCAATAATGAATAGAACTTACTGCAATGCCAGAACTTCTTCCAAGAACATCACCAAGATGATTTGACTCCTATATTCTACTGCCAGCCTGGCAGTGAGGAATGGTGGAGCAGAAAGCCTGTCTCTGGGATACTGGAGTCACTCATCTTTGGGCACAGGAAATCTGATCACAGAAGGTTGCATGCTTGAGCCTAAGACCTATGCTGAATAGAGAGAAGCTAGACTGACTGTGGGTAGAGTGAATGGTTCTGTACTGAGTCTATTCATGCCACTAGCTTTCACTAAATGACATTATACATACACCCAAACCCCCTTTATGTCTTGGTTAACAAGAAAAGCCATTGAGGGAATTGCCTGTGACATTGATTCCACAGCCTTGATACACAGATCTACTTTGAAATTTAATGTCTGGAAAACATCTGTCCTTAAGAGTAGCTATTGTTTCCCTAGCCCTTGACTCATTTAAATAAAAATGAACATACTATTGTTTTATGTGTATACACTCAGTATCTAACATTGGAGTTCAATTACTGCAGCAACATTGATCCTTCTGATTGATATATTTATATTGGATTGTTGTCCCATACATTCGCTCCTCACTTAGGGACATAGATAAGTTTCAAAGATGTGGTCATTATGCAAAAACTGTCAGTTTTTACATAACTTGCTCAGGTGTCACCTTTTCTTCTGAAAACTCTCTACAGACAGCATCCATGGTGCCCAAGTCAATGGCTGGAAGGACACTACAGGCCATAGCTGGCCATTAGACAATGGCTTCCACCTCTCCCTAGCTCACAGTGCTCTTCTGCTACCCTGACCTCCACATTCTGTGGCCTCCCCACCCTGATGATATTGCCTACTCCCTGGCCTGTACCTCTAGTTTCTGCACCACTTGGGGTCCCCTCTCCATCGTAGAACCCTTTTCCCTTCAGATGGTTCATTAATATCCAGGGACCCCCATCCCTACTGCATCCTAAGCAGCTGATTCGTTTTGTGTACCCCAAGATGCCACTCTTTCTTTAAGGCTGCCCTCTCCCCAAGCAGCTGAGCCAGCAAGGCTGCTCCCAGGACCACTGCCCCTTCACAGCCATTGTTGCATCTCCTCTGCCCCAGGACATTTGAGCTGCATCACACACAGAGTCACATTCAACAGGAATGTGACTTCTAGTTCTACTCTACCCTTCTAGTTCTGCTCCCCCCGACCCCACCACCCACCCTGCACAACGAGATTCACCCCCAACCGCTTCTGCTCCACCTGGGTACCCAACTTCCCATGACTGATAGCCCACCAGCTCAGTGCTGGGCCAGCCACGGTTTTCCAGCATTCCCCACTAGTAACCCCAGCCTACCTATCCCACCACACTTCCTTAGCACCCTGAGGGCATGTCAGTCTCTTCCCCACACCAGTGGGTATGGCCCCGTCTCCCTGGGCAGGGACCCAGTCTCTCTCCAGCATAGCCTCCTGCCTTCATTACTCAGCACTGCGCAGTAAATGTGATATGTTAGATAATGAGATAGTCATTAAGTTAGGGGTAGATGTAGTATCTTCTATTTTCTGATCACTTTGATTTGGTGACTATATCCTATAATCCAAACTTTATTTCACTCATTGCCATGGAGGGATGCCAATTCAAGAACTGCCCCTGTGGGTGTCTGAGACTGTAATTCTCTATGGGAGTGGAAAGATTCCTCTTTCTCCAGAGGTTTACTAGTGGTTTCCAACTGCTGACCTTACAGTTTGCAGGCCAGCGCAGTCCAGCGACCTCACCAGCTTTCATCCACGAGGATTTAGAAAGTTAATGCTCCTGGTTGAATTTGTATCTTTGGTTTTATGTTCTCTGAATTAAAAAAAAAATAAGAGTACATAAACGCTAGGTAGTAAATGAATGGGGTCCACAGAGACAACCCCTACAAAAATTAGTATATACAACTAAGACTTTATGATACATAGCTTTGACAGATACTGAGTTTTAGAATTTACACAGGTGAATTTAGAGAGAACCTGTGGGAGTATGCTCTTTGGTTTGTGTCATCTACTTTTCCAGAGAAACATTCTAGTCAGAATAGCAGCTGTTATTGTGAACAGAGTATCAAGGCTGTGGTTGCACTCTGTTATTGATTTAACCCACCCGACCACCTTTCCTTTTCCCAATTTTGGCAAAAATCATTACCCCTATTCAAGAAACTGATGTCAGAGAGGATACATAACCAAATGACTTAAAGAGTAGACCTAGGGTGTAAATTGAAGTCTGTCTAAATCCAAGTTGAAAGCTCAAATCAGTTTGCCCTGTTTCTGCTAGTCAGAGCCAAATACCAAAAACAGACTCACTACCATGGGCTCCATTCTGACTCACATGACCCTGTAGGCAGGTAGCTTCCCAGGCCAGAACTCTTTATGGAAGGAGAAAGTGTCACCCCTCTCAGTAGAACTCATAGAGCTTGATTCTCTGCAAGAAGCAGTCATTGCATCATGGTCGTATCACCAAAGGAACAACATTAAAAGTGCTGTTAGTCATCTTCTTTGGAATTCCAAATTTCCAGCTTTGTGTCCCAGGCTTTGGAGAGCAGGCTGGAGGAGAAGCATGAAAGTATGATACACAGGCTTGTTTGCCTATAGGTCCTCTGCTGCCTCTGTGGGGATGCAGTGTTCTGTAGTCAATATGGAGCTAGCGATGTACCCTCCACCCCGGGAGTTTTACCAGGGTCACAGTGAAGATCACACGAGATAGACAATGCAGAAGCACCAGCTAAATGGGAAAATAATCAATCAATAGATGATTGATAAACAGATAGATAGATAATGACTTGATGCAGAGAAAAGTGATCGAGCTGTCTTGCAACAAGAGAGTGTCCCCCTTTTAATTCTGTAAGTGTATAGGGAAATATGAGAATATCTCTTTAGATTTCTACAGAGCTGCCTAATGGGAAATACAGCTGAACATGGCTATCTATGGGTAAGACCCCTTTCTATGTGAGTCACGACCCTCCAATTGGTAAAATCATGATTGTTGCTAGAAATAAAACAGGGGAGGGGCAGGGTGAGCAAAACACTGTATTTGGGACAATGCCTGTATCCATAGATTAAGACTATCTTATCTGTAAGGTGTGGCTACAGCTCTTAACAGCACATTTATTTTTCTAAAACAGGCGTTTCGGTCGTGAATATTGCTTTACACACCATAAGCAAATAAGTGAATAATGCTAACAGAAGGCGTATGATTCACTGCTCTGTACGTGATTCTTCTGGCCCCATAACAATATGTGTCACAGGTAACAGCAGTAGAATATAAAGTAAAGAAGGCCAAAGAAGGCCAAAGTCACTGCTGTGGAGTCCATTGTGACTCATCTCCACTAGGGAGGACAAAGTAGAACCATCCCTGTAAGCTTGCGGGTCTATACATCTTTACAGGTGGACAAAGATTCCCTTTTCTCCCACAGAGCAGCTAATAGCTTTGAACTGCTGAGCTTACTGTTAGCAACTCAACTTGTTACCCACTACCTCATCAGGGTTTCATCAGTCATACCACTTAGACACTTCTAAAATGTCTGTCTTCTGGGACATCCCCCCCAGCCACCCACCCCAAGGTGCTGATGAGAAGTCTTGGGATGGAGCCCAGTTTATGTCATTCAATAAAGCTCAGAAGATGACTCTCAGGTTATAAAAGCCCCTCTTGATAAAATAATAGAGCAGCTACCTGATTCCTAACACGTTGTATGCTTTTGCTTAATGAGTATGACGATACTGGTTGGCTGATGGACTCTCAAGTGTGTCTACAATTATTTCACAGTAATTACAAAACAATTAAATAGTCTCAAAGCGAATTTCACTTTCATTTGCATCCTCTTTACAAAGCAGATGCCTTCCAATTCCAATCCTATGCTGTGGAGTGGGATACATGTGCAGGAGACCACAGCTCTTGAGGGACACCCTGTGCTATGGCAGCACTCTCAGCATGGAGGCACTGAAGGTTTCATTTACAGGGTAGAAAAGAAGAGTGTCTCCTGAATCTAGACTTATTGTTCTAACCAAATAGATATGGACAGGCACTTGACAGCATTCCCATCTGGGAACTTGGAGAGATAGGACTTGTTCAACCTACTTGCTTGGAATAGTGTCAGATTTCTTATACAGATGACATTAATGAGTGAACACAAACATTTGGGAAGACAGCAAAGAAGAAGGAGGAGGGAATGTGACAGCAAAGGATTGTGAATTGAAGGCTGGTGATCTCCAGTGGGCCGTGATAGTGTTTTCCAGGAGATTTGAATAATCTAGCAGTAGCTCGCATGTAAAAGAGGAGACCTTTTAAGGAAGACACAGAAGCACAGAGGCAGACTATGCAGGACAAGACATAAGGAATTCGCTTTCTTGTCATTCATTTTTTTCATATACAATTCAATTATATGAATACTTTCTACCATGTTATACCACCACCATAGCCATCACTTTCCTCTTCTTCCCCCCACAGATGCTCAGGGCTCCCTGATCACTTACCCCCTGTTGACTCCTGGTAAGCAAGAGTAAACTTTTGCCTCTATGCACTTGTTTATTTTTGTCATTTCATATATTTAATTCAGCAATCATCCTTTTATTATTGAATGACATTTGACACAACGCAATATTTTTAAGGTTCATGTCCATGTATCAGTACTTATTTCTTTTAATGGCTAAGTAGTATTCATTGTATATATACATCTAAATACATATGTGTGTCTAACTACTTACGTGTTTTTTGGTATGGATTTCAGTTGGTTATTTCTCTCTTTTGAGTTCTGGGAGTAGGGTGGATGAATAGGTTGATGAATGCATTTTCCTGAGTTTCACAGGGCACTTGCTACACAAAGAAAATGGGGGTATAAAAGACAGAAGGAGGTAGAGGGATAAAGAGAGAGAGCAGACTAAAGAGAAGGGCAGAAGGATAGAGAAGAAAGAGAAAGAGCACAACAATGAAGGGAGAGAAGGGGAACTGAATGACGATCTGGTCAAAGGGAATGAAAGTAGCAAGAAAGAACAAAGACTGGCCACACATACACCACTGTTGACATTGGATCACATTGCCTTTATCATGTGTATATGTTTAGTATAATTGCAATGCTCCTTCGTCCTTTTCTCCGGCCACCTTGAGGGTTTTGATCCTTAAAATCACAAAGAGGACAGAGAAGGATCACAAGGAGCTTCCTCTTGGGTGCCGTGTCATCCATCTTTTTGATGTGAAACATCTAAAACCAACTTTTCAAAAAAATAAAAAATAAAATAGTAATGTTCCACTGAGCATTTATCCAGAGCTCTGATTCTCTGGTGATTCTTAACAAAGGGTTTGTTGCTGGTGCCTAGAGGAAAGACTCATTTAAATGTAGAAAGAGATACTTAAAAAATAATGTCATCTGTTGGCACAATCTCTGAGGGCATTACCTTTCTTTCACACATGCAGGGAACTAAACCTGATTGCATTTAGGGTTATCTTTAGCAGCTACACTCAGAATCAAAACATTCTCAGGAGGGCTATTGTTCTAACTAATCCATTTATTAAGCTTTTATTCAGTTTTAATAGTCTTTTATTAAAAAACTCAAAGGGGCAGCAGTGGGTTTTGCAATAATTGACAAGGAAAAAGCAGCCTACAAATCCTAGATGGTTTAAGAATATTCCTTCTTTTGGAAAGTTACACCTTAAACCTTTATGCTTAATTATCTCACTGTCCCCTCGACCACCCTGTGCTCTATCCCCAGAAAAGTGCATCCAATCAGAAGCTAGCTTCCTTCTGATTCAGAGGCTGCAGAGAGCAAGGGAGGCAGATATGGCACATGACTGTGGTCAAAGGGGATGACATGCAGCAGCTGAGGGGGCCATCTCTGAAAGAAAATAAAATCACTATACAGTATCTGTGAGCAGGATGTTTGAAGCTTTGTTTAAATCAATCATTTGTGCCATCTAATACAAATGTCCATCTTCCCTTTTCTTCATGCTCTCTCTCTTTCCATGGCTCTCAGGGATGAAACAAACCCATCTGACACATTTTCCCCTTTGCTATGTGTTGTTGGCCCTGAGCAAGAGATGTTCAGCTTCCTTTTAAGGGAGAGTTATGTTCACCAACCAATTCAATGAAGTGTTTCTCAGTTTTGATTATGGAGTTCCCCCACAAGTCACAAAGTGCAATATTAAAACAGGTAACACCCCCCCACACACACACACACATGCACAGATTACCCACTCTGCCACTGGTCACAAGAACACACAACTTCTTCAGACACACTGGAAACAACTTGTGGTAGCATTCAATCAAATACTGGGAATCATGACATGTGAGGCCCACCCAAATTAGACCAAATTCCTTGTCTTTATTTCTATCTTTTAAATTCACATTGGAAATGTCAAACCAAGGAGCAGTTTATGGTTATGCTAATTACATCTCTATCTCCCTTGCTTCCAATGAAGTGCTCTATTTTATTCTTTGACTCCTGAATAAGTATTTCATATATAATATCTCTGCTATTAGAAGTCAGTGGTTTCTTTCTATATGATTCCCATTCTGGGTATCTGGAGGAAAGAATAGGAATCATCTAATAGCTAAAAAGTAAAATAAAATCTTAATGTTATTTTGTCACTGCCATCTTTTTGTTTCTAAGAATGCTCAGGGGAGCTTAAACACCCCTTGCTTTAGAGTACATAGATGGTATGAGAAGTCATAGTTATGCAATTGGGGAGCAACCCAAGGAGTAATAGGATTGAACATTTGTGGAATGTTTCTCGGATGTATTAAATGTCCTACCCATTAGTTGATGAGATGCTGTAACACCTTCCTAAGTGTCTGGAGGAGGAGAAGTGTGGCAGCACTCTGAGTCTCTAGTTCTACCCGCACCCCTACCCCAACCCCAAGGGTCCACATGGAGGTGAAGAAGATTTGCTTTTTTAAAAAATTTGTTTTAATTCTCTTGGAATCTCATTCTTAAACTAAACAGCCTCAGGAAGGAGCTAGAGTACAAACATTCAGCTGATGTGCAGGTAGGGATTCAGGAACTAAAGGAAGATTCTCACTGGTGAGCAAACTATATCGTATTTTACCTGGTTGATGACTTTGTTACAAGAATCATGGTAACCAAGGACTGGTGAAAGTCATTCCCCAGAGAGGAAAGATGAATATTTTACCTGATTGATAGTAACTAACACATCCCCTCTGCAAAGTCCTGCCTATTTTCCCCTGGATTAGGCCTTTGCAGGTGGGGTTAAGGACAATATCTGAATTGGCAGGTAGGGGAACTAAGACATGTAGAGATTCCACATGGATTGTAAACCCTTGGACACGCCCTAGTCTTCAATCTACTCCACCCACTAGATGATGACCCATTCACTCTAGTCCTCTTATAGTTGGCATCTGAACTAGGGGCATATATCGTATTTGCTGGACCATAAGATGCACCCTTCCCCCTGAAAAGTGGGGGAAAAGTGAGGGGGCATCATAAGGTCTGAAGGTGTGGTACCCCAGAACGTCTGTCTATGGTCCCATATGCCCGCTTAGTGTCCACTGCTATTTGCATGCTGTGGATTGCTGTAGGTTAGGGGAAAGCCCTGCCTCTGGAGTCTCCATGTCACTCAGGTCACATGACCGGCACAACACACACCTCCCCTCATTTGTTAATGAAAGTGTTGATGGTTCTTAACACCACTATTGAGTTTACACTGTTAAATATTACCATATATTACTTTATTTTAATAAATATTTTAGTATACTGGCACTATTTGGTTCACAATATTTTTTTCTTGTTTTCCTGCTCTAAAAACTGGATGTGTCTTATAGTCCGCTGAGTCGTACAGTCCGAAAAATGTGGTACATGCATTCACCTCTATAAAGAAGCCCTTGAGTCAGGGAGGTAATTGGCTAAGTAAAGAGTAATAGTGGAGATTGAAGAGAAATATGCCCCCTACCCCTGCAGAGAAGAAAAGGACAAACTGTTTCTCCAAGTGTCCTTCTTTCTAAACAATTCTCATTTTGATCAATTAGAAAATGTGCATAGAGAAGGTACCTTAGCTCAGACGATAATCTGTGGCTTGTCTAATTATGATACTCGCAGGCCACTTGCTTGGTTAATTGATGGAGAGACATTTGACCCAACTCTGCCTAATGAAACATAAGGGAGAATGGGGTGCGTGATTTGGAAAGACTATGAATAAGGCAGATGCTTGTGGTGAGTTGATTTGTCATCCCTCACCTTGCTTCTTCAGGTTTAGATGCTGTCAGAGGAGAGTAAGACCAGGAGAAGGTGGAGCCCAAGGAAGGCTACTGGGACAAACATGGCCAACACCCGGCCACAATTCATCCCATTGGCAGTGAGATTGCTTTAGTAACTTCTGCAGCTGAAATGAGTTATACAGATGTATTTGTTCCCTTTCTCATTTTCTCAAAAGAAGTTTTTTTTTTTTAATTTGAAAAACTTAAAAAACTCTTCAGATTTGAGTACCTTTTTGCTCAGGACCATGATGCTTAGGGTGACTAGCTCACAGTGGCTTCCCTAGGACTCCCCTGCTTTCAGCAGTGATAGCATCTGTCATTTCTTAGGCACACCTCAAAGCTGGGGCAAACCTGGGTGCTATAAACCACAATCCAACAATTTATTCTAATCCAGCGATCTATTCTCAGCAAAATAAGGACATGACCAGAAAATTCCAGAATTTTCCTTAAATATACCAAGTATAGCAAGTACAAGTAGATTTGGGGTTGACTAAAATACAGTAGATTGCATACCATGATGGTTTTTTATTTTATTTTATTGGGGGGGGCTGACACATGTTGATGACAATCTATGTACAAGTTTGCTTAATACCATGTTTTTTAGATGTAGGTAGAAAAAATTGGTCATACCACCCATTAAAAGAAATCTCATGTGGATTGGCCTTGTGACTGATGTTAGGAAAGGTTACTAATACAGTAAAACCTGTGAAAACCAGAACCTCTACAAATGGGGCAGAATCTCTACATGGGGGACATTTGCCAGTGAAGAAAAACTAAAATATTTTTTACTGATTGAGAGTAAGAGAAAAAAATTGGAAAGTCTGCATTTTGCCAATGGTGGAACTTTGGAGAAGTAGAAACCATAGCTTTTCCAACAAGCTCCACAACATGTGAGAGCTAGCATATGATGTAATGGCCTTGCTTTTCTGGATCTTGCAGGCAGGATGCAGTCCTTCCAGCTTTTCTGGACTCATTGTAGTGGGATATATTTGCATTTATTTCCTTAGGCAACTACCTATCCAGGTTTCATAGTATAGGATGTGCCAGGCCCCATAAGAGCTAGAGTTGGCTTCTCAAATAGTTCTTTAAAAAGTAATGGTTATCTCCATTTTACAGAGGGGGAAAAAAACAGATTTCTGGAATGTCCTCGACCTGTTGAAGGCCACTCACATGGCCATTCATTAAAAGAAATAATTCTTGATATGTAAAAACAAACCTAAACAGATTTAACTTGGTATGGGGGTGGTGGGGAGTTACAGTAGACAGTCAGTACTTGGGTGATCTGATTCAGAACATCCTAAATGCCCACAGCCATTTCTTAAAAGTTCCAGTTCAATTCCTTCCAAGGGCACACGCCCTTGGGGAGAATGATAAATATGAGTCTGGGAAGGTCGCTGCTGTTGCAGGCTCCAGTTGGTTCAAGTCACCTCAGGGACCAACTGATTCACAGCATTCCTACACCCAGCAGGAGGAAAGTCCAATTAAAGGCAAATGCCACGTCCGCACATCTTGGCTGATGGGAATCACCTGTTTTACATGACTATATCTGACTCCAGTGTAGTGGAAGCCTACAAAGATCCTTGCAGGTAGTGGAATCAGAGTTTACGGAAGCAGAAATTATCAGCTAAAGCCTGTCCTGTAGTCTCTGCTTGCAGCAGAGGCATGAGAATGATGTTGGTGATTTTTGATCTGATTTTATTGAGAAGATAATGTCAATGAAAATTGAGTGTTGTTACTAGTGCAAAGTAAATGTCGGGGCAGACTGAGACATTTAAGAAAGATGGGAGAGGCCACTTTATAGAAAAAAAATCTCAACATTCCATTTTATCAACATTAGAAGTATTACATGACCCATGATTTTTGTTTTTTGGCAAAAACAAAAATGAGAGTCAATTTAATGCTGAATGGGGGCTCAGCCACCTTATTTTACTTGCTTAGTTTACATTTCCCTTTTCTGCAGAATGCAAGACTCCCACAGCAGCATATTACAGATGTTGTAATGATTGTCTTCTGAAAGGTCTGGGATTTTCTTGGTACACTCATAAAGAAGTAAATACTGTGAAGGTATAGCATCAACATTCTCCATCATATATCTTATTCTGCACCTTTGTGTCTAGATGTGAAAGAAAGAGAGAGAAAGAAAGAAAGAAAGAAAGAAAGAAAGAAAGAAAGAAAGAAAGGGGTTCTATGCATTTTATATCATTAGATTGCAAATCATGTTGGAAATACCCATTACAATATTAACACTACCAATCTTGGTCAGAAGCAGAATAGCTTAATTTGCCTGTTTACTACATGGAAGACATGGTGGTAAGTAATTTAATAGACACTACATATTCATTTACTATGGTAATTCTGTAAAAACCACGCACCCCACCTCCAATTTTCCTCAATTTCAGGAGACAAAACAGAGGTTTTGTAAAGTGGAGGATTCTCCCCCAAGGTCACATAACTTGGGCAAAGGAGAAACCCTGCCTTTGATCATGGCTATTTGCCTTGAGACTCCCTTCTCTTAATCACTCTTCTACACACTCTTCCCTTGCACAGTCTACTTATACTGCAAGATTTATGACACTTAAAATCATATTTTAAAAGGACTTCGGGGTTATTAGGCAATGTCCTGACTAGTATAAGATCAATTCCATATAAAGCAGTGCCTTAAGGTTGTACAAACCAAAAATATAATGAGAGTTCGAGAAGGGCGTAGAGAAATTCTAGGATGATAGATCTTCCCCAGTTAGTGATGCCCCCTTCGAGGACAATATCACCGAGGGCAACTATCATCATGTCACCCCAATATCCCTTGGTGCTACTGTAGAAGACAAAATACAGAGTTGTGTGGCCCATAAGTCTTATCCCACATGACTTTTTTATGTTATTCTGATTCTTAAAATATATCTAAGTAATCTATTTCTACAATTCATCAAACTTAACTGATAACTGAATAAAGGAATAACTGAATCTTTCTGTTTCTTGTTCAACTGGAGGCAAAGGTGAGGTCATTCTTATCAGAAGAAGGTGTGACTATTTGAGTGGATTGTTTTGTAGGAGGAAAATCAATTGATTTTTGTGACGATATTAGGCCCTACCTTTCGCTCTATGTGGAAGGTGCTGTTTGACCCTGAACAAGTTAAACTTTGATCTCACTTCCTTTTGGGAAGCCAAGAGATAGGTAAGGAGAAGTTGTTTCTAGCTGGATTTTAGACAGGGTAGGGTAGAAAAATTTCATCTGAAAAATTGATAGCTGTAAGCCTGCTCTCAGGCAAATTCAGAATCCTAATTTTAAAAACTAGCACCTTCTGGGAAAAACCACAAACAAGAAGTCAAAGTGTCTGTGAATGGACAATACTTTGTGGAATCTGATAAGCCAAATAAATCCCAAATACCATCAATTCACTCTACAAAATTATACAACAAACAAGGGAGCAGCTATCTGGGAGCATTATTCAGCAGAAACAACAGAAAACAACTTTCACTATATAATTTATGAAATAGAAACTAATGTATGCCCATTTTAAAAAGTTTTAATTGAAAAAATAAATAATGAATGAAATGCCATTGAAGGAATAAAAAGTGGGTTTTCACAAAGAACTAGAAATGAAATATTCTAGGTAGAGTTTTATAAGTAAGCATTCTATAAGAAACAACAAGAATTTTGTAAAAAATCATTGAAATAAGAACTCAGTAAGTATGTTCAATAGTAAATTAGGAGTAAAAGATATAAATAATTTATCATAAATGCTGAAGAAATCAACAGAGATTAAAATATAAAAGAAAATTAGGAGCACAGAAGAGGAGCAAATGAAAATACCTGTCTTGTGCAAGCAACTAAGAGTCCACTAAAGAAAGAGTACGGGTGCATGATGAAGCAATAACATGGCTAAATTCTTTTAAAATGATTAATTATAAGATTAAGATGGCACAATAAACTTTGAATATAATAACAAAAGACAGACATGTAGCCACAATGGAATTAAACTTCACAATATTGAACTCTGATTATCTACAAATTAAAAGCAGTATAGTCTTAACAGAATTTTCAGAAACAACAATGAAAGCCAGAAAAGACTGAGAATATTAAAATCATAACTGGCTAACTTACTCATAGCAATACTATTCTGCAGGCAAACACAATATCAGGTTTGGTCACCAGTGGTTATAAAGGGGAGGAATTCCTACAGAGAGAATTCAATGCCCAGTGGGTCTGAGGAGATCCAGGACTTCTATATATATCGCTTGCTCTGTCACCATGCATAACAAGGTTCTAAGAAATACTTCAGGAAGTTCTCTCTTTTTTTTTAATCAGGGGAAAGATTGAGACTCAAGAAGTAATGATAAATGAAGAATCTGTTCATTGCAAGGAATCCTATATCATTATATATAAAAAAAATAAAAGTGTACTTTTTCTGTTTAGAGAAACAAAATAAGAGGAAGCAATCAGAGTTAAATCATTCTATAGTCTTCATATCATTCCAGTGGAACACAGAGGCACTTAACTGAAATGAATGTTGGAAATAGATCAAGTGTTACAGTTTGGTTTGACAAGTGACTAATAGGAAGGTCCTTCAAAATGTTCATGGAAACATTCCATTATCTTTTCATTTTGGTTTTCTATGAACTCTTAGATGCCCCCTCGTAGAGCTCAGAGATTGCTCGAGATCAGGTAACTAGAAGCTTTTGAGGAAATCAGGACATATTTGAGAGGAAGGGGAGACTATGGTTTAATAACCAGCCGTCATAGCACATCTGCATCAGCACAGTCTTAGCAAACCAGGACAGATGCCAGCATTCCTGCAGAGTTGACTGATGTGGTCCAGCACCACATGTCTGGGAGCCCCAGAATCCACCTCATGACTCAATCAGAGAAACTCTTTTTGCTTTCTGTTTGCCTTATCAAAACAAATTGATAAAACCCATTGATACGGAGTTGGTCCTGATCCATAGCCACTGTTCAAAGGGTTTCCAAAATTGTAAAGCTTTCTGAAGGGATTGTGGCTTTAAAACACAGATTTTCATTTTAACCACCAACGTTTCTTTGGGAATATATAATTTATATATATATATATATATATATATATATATATATATATGAATACTCACATTACAATTGGATAAATGGGCCAGACTTGTGCAGTCTAACTTTGCATTCTAAGATAAGAAGTTTATAAAGTGTTGTTTATGACCTGATTTTCAAAACATTTCAAAGCTCACTTAGATAATAGATTCTTAGCTAATGTGATTCTCTTTGTTTCTGATCCTCAAACTGGCAATCCATATTATCAGTGTAACATGGAAAGGTGCAAAACCAGGTACAGAGGCACTTGCTTAGTTTAAAGTTGCTCAGTGACATGGAACCTCAGGGGAACGATCACAAGGTTAGGGTTCAAACCTACCAGCTGCTCGGTGGGCAAAAGATGAGGCTATCTGCCTTGTGAAGACTTTGAGTGCAGGGAATAGACTATGCTGGCAGTAGTTTGTTTGTTTATTTTGAGGAGGGAAGCTAAAGTCATACATGGAAAATATCTATTATTTTTCATTTTTTCTGAATGCTTAATATTTTAATATTATTTTTATTTAATGCATTGTGTGTAGCTGAAGCCTGGCTAGAATGTGGACACAAATCAAAACTTCAAGGATACACATTTGAGGTCAAAATAACCTGCACACAGGTGTTTTGATGTAAGGGAGATGTCCTTGAAAAATAACGTTACTCTGGAGTTAGTTTGGTCTCTGTTCTGTGCTTTGTAAAGTCTATTTTTATAGCACCAGGTAACCTGTTTTTTTAGATAAAGTTGTCTCAAGAATGCTACTTGTCAAATTTTAAAAAATTCTGAGTAAGTACAACCCATCACCTATTCCCAAATTTGAGTATGAATAAGAAGAGAGAGCACAGCTCAGTTCTTTGCCACATGCCCGAGTGAGTTGTAGCCCTCTGCTTTCTTACAGATTCATTCTATGTGCTTCTCATTCCTCTGCATCTCCATTCATCTATAGCAACAACTGTGACCTTCTAATTTTAAATATGATTTACTATTTATGTTTACAATGAAGTTACTCATTTATAAATGCAAAATGAAATGAAAATATACAAATATATGATCAAAATGATGTATCCTTAGCGTCCAACAGTTTCTGACACACAAGTTCCTCAAATATGTGTTGAATTCACGATGAACGAATAAACATTCCTGAAATATACCTATATATGTATTAAAAGATACAAAATATGAAGTCAAGCTATGAGATTATACTTACTACTAGCTACTAGTTACTACTTAGACAAGCTTTACCAAGTGTATAATAAGGGGCCCTGTTGGCATAGTGGGTTCTGGGTTGGGCTGCTAACCCCAGGGTCAGCAGTTTGAAACCACCAGAAGCTGTGCTGAAGAAAGACATTGACTGGGTGGTAGTAAGGTTGTCTTTTTTGTTGTTGTTAATTTTGATGAACACAAGTGCCAATGCTGGATGTTAGGTAGAATTTGGAGTGGAAGGAAGTTTCTGATCAACAACATTTGTGAAAGGTAAAATAACATAAAACACAAAAAGAAGTTAAAATTCAAAGTACATATAAGGCAAAGCTAAGTGCACATTTATTTTTGTGCTTGATGTCTCAAGGCTTTTAGTGTTATATACTATAAACATCCAAGGAAAACAATAAGAAAAGCAGTAGTTCTTAGACATAATTCTCCTAATTGGCAATCAAATTTCATTTAGGGTGACATCCCTGATGAAGAGCATGGTTTATGCCCGACTTTGAGGAATGCTGCAGACTACTATCACCAACATCCCGCCAAGAGGCTCACTAATGCTGAGTTGCTTTGAAGAGAGTGTTGCAAAGCGGAGTGTAATAAAGCCAGGGCACCTCTACCATGAGCTCAGATTAAGCAACTCAAGTTCACTGCCATCCAGCTGGGTTCAACTTACAGAGATTCCCCCCACACCAACCCCCCATGGCAGACTAGAGCTGAGCCTGTGGTTTTCCAGAGTGGTCAGTCTTAAGGGGAGCAGAAAACCTCATCTTGATCCCCTGGGGCACCTTGTGAGTTTGAACTGTGCATGTTGTGATTAGCAGCCCAAAGAGTAACATCCCGTGCTACCGCTAAGAATTCAGATTCTTTCTGTAGTTAATTGCTTTACTGTTGTCATTGGATCATTGCTATTATTTCAATTCAGGTATATTTATAAAAATAAATAAATGTGTTGTTTGCAATTATGGCTTAAGGAATATGGGGTCATCCATATGCATCTTAATCATCCCAGTGGAAAAAGGTGGCATGACACTTTTGGGTGTCATTATGGCAAACACATCATAGGAGGAGGCAGACATATCTTACATCCCCTTTCTGGGTTGTACAATGGAAATCTACAAAAAGGCATTTTTCCTTGGATCCCAGCAAGAAGGAGCACTTAGAGAAGCAGAAAGAATTACCCTGGATATAAAACTGATCTGCATAAATTCATCAAAAGATCATGTTGTGGATGCAGAGATTATTTGAGAGAGGAAACGTGTTGATCACACAATGCTTTTAAAAGGATGCCTAGGGGCTGAGCCCCGGTGGCGTAGTGGTTGTGCGCGGGACTGCGGCCCACTGGGATGGAGGTTCAATTCCAGCAGTGGGGCTGGGCCTCCTACTCCCACCACCTGAGGGCAGTGATGCCTAAAAAAATAAATAAATAAAATAAAAAAATAAAAGGATGCCTAAAAAAAAAAAAAGCCGAAATATCACCTTGGAAAACTCAAATGCAGTGCTATATTTCTTTCTCTTTCATTTTTGGAGGGGGGCGCATCATTGCCCTCTGGTGGTGGGAGTAGGAGGCCCAGCCTTTGCTTCTGTGGAACTGGAATTGAACCTCCATCCCAGTGGGCCACAGTCCCGTGCATAACCACTACGCCACCGGGGCTCAGCCCGCAGTTCTGTATTTCTTATGCATCAATAAAACTGGGACAAATGGGCAAAAGAGAGAACTGATTATTTCATTTCCTCCATGTATTCTACCACATTTTGGCCATTCCTTATTGATTTATGATTTTATTAAAGCCCCAGGGATACGTTTTTCTGCATATTCCGAGTTGATGATTGAATGAGCATCTGATGCTCTGTAAGGAACACGTGGAATGCTACTCACAAAACTTCTCCCTCTTTTAAAGCAATACTTATAATAGGAGTTCAATAGAACAACAAATAAGCATCGTTTGTTTTCCTCTTTATCTTATCTTTGTTCCAGAGGAATTTAAATGCAAATGTGAAATAGAATGAACACCAACAAATGCATCAACTGCTCCCGCAATATAATCATTGCAATCTATAAAGCATAACAGGCTTTATTGTGCT
Source organism: Nesogale talazaci (assembly GCA_004026705.1). Taxonomy (NCBI): domain Eukaryota; kingdom Metazoa; phylum Chordata; class Mammalia; order Afrosoricida; family Tenrecidae; genus Nesogale; species Nesogale talazaci. The sequence goes on along the minus strand of PVJH01000995.1, from coordinate 128,010 downwards.
CTCTGCTTACTGTCACCGTCTTGCGTGGTGGGAAATACATTTTGTGGGTGTTACTGTGCAACCAAACTTGGAACAGGAACATGATGAGGAGTCACTCCAATGCTTATGTGAACGGAGTGCCGTGCCCGCTCCTGCATGTGTGCAAGAAATTGATACTTTATTTAACTTATTTTCACAGAACAATTAAGGGGAATGTATTTTTAGCGTCAGTAATGAACGCCAGGGAATTTGAGGAGAGGGCTGCTCGACTCAGCCATATCTAAACAGAGCCCTCTCCTCTTGCTCCCAACAATAGGCTCTTCTCTTACAGTCTCTGGACGCAGGTTGTTGAAATTTGCTGGACAAGTCCCCAATCTCCACTTGCCTTCCGGTGGATAAATAAAATCCCAAACATGAGTTGTTCTTTAGTGAGACATCCCCTAATTTGCTACCCTAGTTCAATTCGTTACCATCTCTGAGCATACATTAGCAGGAGTTCAGGGGGAATGGGTTAGGTTCTAGATTAGTGACTTTCAATGTCCCTAGCAAGACTCTTATTCTTAACAAAGTTTTTACATACAGTCGCTCAGATTTTAAACTAGAGATTTAGGTTCAAGGCACCTGGAGGAGGGCACAGGAAGCTCTGTTTTTAATACAAGGATGTGGTCTTATGTTTTATTAGACTGGGCATTGGAAAACGTTGACCCAAGGGGCAAATCCAGCTGTTTGGGTAGATAAAGTTTTTTTGGAACACAACCCCATGTATTTGTGTAAGCATTTTGTCTGATAATTTTTATCTTATGACAGGAGAGTTAAGTAGTTTTGACAGAGATTGTACGCAATGTTTACTAACCGACTCTTTAAAAAATAAAAGTTTGCCCCCACAGCTCTAACTAGTATGGTCCTCTACTTTTAGTCCCCAATTTAAGTTAATGGATTTCAATATTATGTTGTCTTCATTATGTATGACTTCCTGACAACAAGGATATGAGCCTGTTGCATAAAACCCTCTCGTGGCTTCTAGCACATGTTATTTTCTATCCTGGTTATCCAGAACCTTAGCCCAGACTCCAGCACCTCTCACGCACTTTGCCACCTCCTTCCCGCAGGTGCTCTCTAGATCGCTAAGCTTCACGCATAACAGCCCCCCTTTTGCTCCACAACAAGGGACATTTGCTCCTGTGTCACAGTGTGTTGCACTTGGTATTTTCTTCCATCTGGAAGGTCACACTCTCAGATTGCGCAACACCTGGCTGACACCTGCCACCATTCTTGCCTCCGTTTAAAAGGTATCTTCTCAGGGAGTCCTCTGGTTCCACCAATTTAAAGTGCCTGCTCTCTCCACACAGTCCCTCAGACATGAAGTCTGAAAATGGGTCAGACATATCGATGCTTCTAATGTTCTCCCTGAGTCATTCCTTTTGCATACCTTTAGGGACATTCACGTATTCTGGCCATTATAGACAGTCACAATTTTGCAAACAGGCTGTTACTTCCCCTCATCACTCCATCAGTATCTCTCTCTCTCTCTCTCTCTCTCTCTCTCTCTCTCTCTCTCTCTCTTTCTCCACACACACACACACACATATACATACACACACAAATATGCCATAGCATGTGCTCTGGGACAGTGTTAAGCAAGGAAATGAGGACTTGGAACAGGTCTAGGGGCCTCGGGCGGAAATCTCTATTTCGGTTCTCCTTGCTGCCTACCCCTATCAGTAAAACCATTCCAACAAAACTCATTAATTAATCCAATTCAGTTGCAAATTAATCTGGAGCCATAGAGCTTGATTAGTTAAATAGTTGAACTAAAATACAGCAAGACCAATTTTATTAGTTGTACCTAATTTACCAACATGACGAGGGGCACAGCTTCCTTTCCAAGCTTTGGGCAAATGTGCTGTGAGTGCCACAATAAGAGAAGCCCTATGATGAAAGGATTTTGCTCATGTTCAGCATAGCTGAAAATCTGACCCACACTCTGTATAAAGTTTTTTATTCTGCATTACCTATAGAGTCCTTATGGTGGGAACAGACTGAAATATACCAAAGAACAGCTGGAGCATGGTGAAGGCTTTCAGATCACATTTCATAGGCATTAGGGTGTATCTTTTTTTCTTGGTCAAGGTGTGGGCATATGATTAGAACCAGGGAATTGTATTCACGGTGACAAGAATTTGTCTTAAATAGAACAACAGAAGGATGGAAATGAAGTGAAATAATGTAATGAAAGTATTGTTGTAGCTTCCTGCTATTTGTGGCTTAAAGGACCAATAGATATATGTTCTTGGTACTCAATTCTCTAGAGATACCATGTGTCCCAATGCTTTTCTTTTGATTTACTTCATTTGATTGCGTCTTTCAGGTCAACACATTTTCTTTATTTTCTTTGGAGTCAGTTTCTGTTGCTTACAAGCAAGGATTCAAAACTGATACAAACAAGAAAGATAAAATATCCTCACAAAATTTTTTTAAATTTTGCATATTTTCCTTAGCATGTAGGTGTCCTTTCTTTAATTGCTTCTCTAATTTATTTATTTAGCACTTGTGTTAATAAGAGTGCCAGTGTTGAAGCAAATTTTCCACTGAGAATTCTAGTGCAAAAGTATCACATCTGGGCTGACAAAATGGCACATTCTATTGACCTAGATAATTAATTGTATAGTTCAGGTTTCATGACAGATACTGAACTATTAGAATATAAGGATACCCGTTAATCCTCTACCCATTAATCTCAGGAGCCTCCATAATGCAAGCCACTTGCAATCAGCTACTAGCCGAAAGGTTAGAAGTATAAACCCACACAGAGGAAGACTTTTCTTTCTCTGATATAAACAGTACATGCTTCTTTACTTTGGCATATATGTAAAATGGATATGATGCATGGATGAGCAGTTTAAGCTTTGGACTACAAGTAGATGTGGTAGTCACATAATGTTGTCAATTTGAGAGCTATGAGTGAAGGGGTGGAATTTAGGCTGTTAATCCGGTCACGTGACCTACTTTGGAGGCACTGAGGAGATAACTGGCTGGAGGTGGGACACAGTTTACACCCTGTCAGACACTGCTGAGGACAAGTCTGATAGAACAACATGCAGCCAGACTCAGCGGGAGGAGCCACATGGAGACCCCTGCCCGTGCTGAGATACTTCTCCTACCACTGGATCCACAAGACTCTCCGCCCACTGGCCAGTGGTCTTGCCTTTGGTGTCATTGCTTGTGTTTCATGAGTCTGAAGAGGAATGTCAGATTGGAATCTGACATATGGGCTATTATCAGACTTATGGACTTGATCTGGCCTGGACTGGGATGTTTTCTCAATATTCAATTTCTCTTATATATAAAGCTCTTTCTTATACACATACGAGTGTCTATAAATTTGTTTCTCTAGTCTCCCAATGTTAACACATTAATAATCTGAAATGTAGACCCTCGACCTAATTTACTCTAAAACATTGTCTAGAAAGTCCCTGCTTCCATAGAGATGATAGTTAACAGTTCCCTAGAGCACAAGCTCTGCTTGGTACCACGTGGACTCGCTCTGAGTGGGGGACCAGCTAGCGGCAGCTAATAATAACTCCCCAGTTCATCTTATTTCTATAATGCACCATTTGGTAAAGGCCTATTTTGGCTCCTTGATGGGAAATATGATTTAGAGGTTTTTAGAGTAAGGTAATCAGAAAACTTTCCTGCAATCAATGTATATTGATGGATGACATCAAGCTGAAAAAGCGAAAAAGAACAATAAAGCATGTCAAACATGCATAATGTTAATGAACAATGCAACGGTGCAAAGCCCCACCTCCAGGTAAAAATTAATGAGTAGCTATTGCGGTAGCAGGAACAGAATGAAGGTGAGCTGAAGGAGGAGTCTACAGGACCGAGTTCAAGGAGGAACTCACTCTCTGTGTAGTGCAAGTGTAGGGGCAGGACCTGGAGCTGAACACTTCCTTAAGCTCTAGGACCCAGGTACCTCAGTAGCCTTTCCTTACAACAGTGGTTCTCACTCTTCCTAATGCCATGGCCCTTTAATATAGTTCCTCGTGTTGTGGTGATCGCCAATCAAAAAATATTTTCATTGCTACTCCATAACTGCAATTTTTCTACTGTTAAGAATCAGGCAACTGCTGTGAAAGGGTCATTTGATCCCCAAAGGGGTGACAGCCCACAGGTTGAGAACCGTCGCCTTGGAAGTACGTGCTGGATAGAGCTAGAGTTCTCTAAATGGGCACTCAACTGCCCTCCACATTGTCTGTTTTGTTTTGTTTTTTAATGAGAGGATGTTTGACTATAAAATGCAAAAATAAGACTGAATGACACATGTTTCATAATTGAGATACAAATAGGTGGGTGGTAGAGAGATAGTGCATTAAATATAGTTTTAATAAACGTGGTCAAATTTGAATTTTTTGTATTTATTTATTTTTTAGAATGCAAAGTTTAAAGTGACTTAAAGAGAAAAGACAACCTATTGTTTTATATAATTGAAAATTCCAGGGTTGCAGCAAAACTTGATTTAGGGATCTCAAAATTTTGATTTATTTTTCCTTAGTTCCTGCTGGGTCAACACTCTTTACTTTCTGAGAAGGTAGCCAGGGCCTTGCAGCCCTTCACTGTCCATCCCCTCAGCTTCAGGTCAGCAAGGGTGAGGAAATATGCTGTTCACTCCAGACTTCTTCAGAAAAGCTCAGATTAGCAGCTTGCCCAGTTCCAGCATATCCCACTTTAGAACCCATCTTTACGGCCAAACACACACAGCTCACTGACTGGATCAGGACTCCATAACATTGTTCCCTGGAGAAACAAGGGTTTGATTCTCACTCCAACAACTCCAGTAAGGCTTTCGAGGGGAACAGTTGAGATAAACAGATGCTGGGGAGGCAAAATAAATAATGGCCCAACAAATGTTCTTTTAAATATGGATAAAGCATTGGCTATAAGACAAGCATCTTCAGACAAGAAAGGGCATCAGCAAACAAAAACTGCAAACACTTGGAAAGTATGCAGAATCAATAAATTATTCAACTTAGTATAAGTGAAAAAATGTTTTTTATTTCTAGCCTTCTTTTCATTTTCCACAATAACAAGTGCTCTTGAGTGTCTGTGTGCCTCTCTGTGTGTTGTGTTTTCTCCTCATTACACTGAAAAATTCATGTTTGCATTGAACTGTGTTGTGTTTCTAGAATCTTTTATATTGCTAACCCTCAAGATTAAAAATAAACACATAAATGGAAGAATAGGATAATACGTGTAGAACAAGATTTGATATTAAAATGTACATGGGGTCATATTGTAGAGTACTTTAAATTGGAATGAGCAAATTTAAACTATTGCATGGCTAATAAATATTCGAGGGTGTGGGCATCAAATGATCAGAGCCATCCTTCTAGAAAAGGAATCTCACAGCTTCCTAAGTCGAAATGAAAAAGAGGAAGAAAGAGAAGCCAGAGGCCCTGTGGTGAAGTAGTAAAGATCCATATCCGTGCAGTGAAGATCACAGTGTGAGTAGAAGGGACATGTGTTCCACAGGAAGATGATGCCGAGCAATGATGCCATGCAATTGAGAGGAGCAAGGATGTCATGGAGTCCACATGAAAGACATGATCAATGTAGTTACCTTGAAAAACAGAGAGGACATTGACACAAATTAGAAGTCATAGAGCTTTGGTGGCTTATGGGTGGGTGAACACAAACTCAATTTGGACCCACCGACCAAGATTCGCAGGGGGAGATGCTTCATTGGCTGATAGAAATGCAAGTGTGAAAGTGAACACACATTTGGGGCCGGAGGCGTTTCACCTCAAGGCAGAAGAAGAAAAGGCTGAAGTTATGAAATAGGGCAAAGCTCTAGGAAAGGAAAAAAGAGAGACAGAAGTTCAAAGTCAAAAGCCACTGTTGTGATTGTTGATGGACTAAGCCAAGGAGAAGAATGGTCTCATCTGATTTATACTTTAAAAAAAAATGACTCTGGACATCTCAAGGGTGAATTTGAATCAGTCCTGGAGATGGGGCTCTGGATGTTGGTGTCTCCTTCCCCTTGTAGTCCAGTTTCTTCTCTGAGATCTCCTTCTGAACCTTATGATGTGTCCTATTCCCATACCAGCACACAGTCTTGGTAAATCACAGTGGCAGTTCTGCCCTGTCCGACAGTGCTTCCAAGAGTCAGAATTGCTTGGATGATAACCAGTCTGGCTTTGACTTCTAGACTTCTGTAATCACACAATAAATAAATAAATAAATAAATAAATAAATAAATAAATAAATAAATAAGCCATTAGGGACTGAGGGAGAATAGAATAAGAGGACGGTTCGTTAGTGGAATGGGACTTTCAGCCCATGTAATCATGGCAGGAACTCAGGCTGGGATAGCTGGGAGAATTGGCAAACTGGAGAGACTCAAGCAAAACACCTGCCTCCTGCACTCTTCAAACTGGTGTTAGACATGCTTCAGGTGGGCTGATGCTCACCTTTTCAAACATTGGACTGGAGCTTTCATTTGCCCCCAAATGCATAAAAAGAGCTTTGATAATTTGCCCAAGGTCACTTAGAGGTGACCTCCACCCTCAGTCCAATCATGTGGTCTTGCTTATCCAGATCTTGAGAGAGTAACATGTTGTAGCTGTCAAATGGGAAACTTTATAGGACAAGGTAATATAAATAGTAAAGAATGAAACCAATCAGGAGGGAAGAAAACATTGATTTTATTGGTTCCCCTAAAGCTGAGCTTCAGTTTTGATTTTCCATTAGGTCCTTCACTTCCTCCTCACCTAGTGGTTCAGCTATGTGAATGTGCAAGTTCAAATGAGGATTCTGATGTGCAAAAGAAATTGTTGCAACAGTGATTCTTCTTTGAAGACTATTGAGTAGTATTACATGCGCGCCACCCACCCCACCATGCCGCCTTTTAGCTGTATCTTCAGTTGGATCAATTATATCTACATTGGTCGCCTATAAAATAAGACAAAAGGCACAATTGCCAATGCCCAATCCATTGTCTTACAACCCTGCTATTTTGCATATAGTCATGGTGATAGCAAATATGAACTAAGTCGTATGTAACAGTGAAGATACCGGGCTTTAGTTTTTACTTCTAACTTTAATAGTTAGCTTTTTCTTCAGATTTTTATACTGAAACCCTGAGGGAAAATGTTTTGATGGCTTTACTTTTTGCTGGCTTGTCTTGATGGGTGAGGGGGCCGTTGAACCCCAGACTGTCCATTTCTCCACCTGTGGGTTCATGACAGCAAAGCACAGGGAATCCAGGTGACAGATTCTTACAGCCCACAGCAACGAATGTTCTACTAGCCTGAGTAGTATAATATTAGCTATTTACTCATCAGCATCATGACCGCTTCTCAAGTGTCAATTTAGTGTTATGTTGCCTCTCAGCGGCATGTTCTTTCACCTTCTGCAGCTGTTAACTCCCTGTGTTTTGCTAAATGCCTTGCACTTTGTAAAAGAAATGGCTTCATTTTGTGGGAGCAAAGACTGCAACTAAAACCAACTCTATTGTAATGAGTCTTAAAGCTTCAGTTAGCACACGCCTAGCAACCTTTCAAAGGTAGACCAGCATTAAAGATGTATTACCCCACTCTCATCAAAGTTAAATATATTTCCTAGGAACCTTTGCTGAATTAGGGGCAAAGCCGGAGAAAGAATTATTACCTCAACATTAGTCTCTAGGCTATGTGAAAAGAACAGACACCCCATCAAACAACTTCATAAAATGTGGCGAACCTAATTAGAAAATTAATTCCCAATTATGCATATAGGGCACAGTCTGCTAAATGAGGAAGGGGCCACAGCAGGGAAAGTCAAGCAATGTGGAAATTCTTTGAGCCAGGAGACCAGCTTCCCACAGAAGGGGAGAGAGAGGGAGCTGGAGAGAACACACTGTGTATTGTAGAAAGAGACCCCGTGGCTTCGTTTCTGTGGCCTTAGGGACTTTAATTATTACTTACAGTAGGTCAGACAGTCCTAAAATTCTTTGAGGTGTGGGCCGTCTCCCACGGTGGGGATGGGGGAGAGAGGAAAAACCATTATCCACTATTCTCTTAAATGATTAATTCCAGAGTCTGGAGGTCTGCCTGCCTCTCTCTGAGCATGAGGCATAACTTTCATTTGGAAAGCGTGGTGGAGTAAATGACTACTTCCCCTCTGTTCCCTGATATCTCTTGGTACGCACCGACGAGGTAAATACTAAAAATAACTCATAAGTAATGAAAACTGTTGTCATGGGGAGGACTCTGAATCCTGGTGACCCCAAGAATGTCAGAGTTCAACTTCACGTCACCATGGTGTCAATAGTTGATGTATCACACGTAGGCTGCCAGGCTTCTCTCCCGCGGCCCCTGTAGGTGAGCTCGCCACATCAGTTGGCAGCTGAGGACTTAAGCCCTCAGGTGTCCCGGGGACGCCACCACACCAGACATTTTCACAGCAGGGCATCGTGTGGATTACCATGGCTCAGCACTGCACGCGGTGTGCGCACTGTCCTCCAGGTGGGTGAGGCTGACAGCCTGGGACACTCACAGGCCCCTGCCTCTAGGACAGGTGCATGTGCGCCTGTGTTTCTCAAGGTGACACTCACATTCTATCTCCTCTTTAAATGGGCTTTGCGTGCAAGTAAAATGAAAATGCCACAAAGGACCATGACATAAAGAACAAAAACCACTCTCAGAAGATTTCCTCTTATTTGGGGTTTTCGGGATTTTTTTTTTGCTTGATCCCTCTTCCCACTCCCAGTCCCCAAGCATTGAACATTATATCATTGTCAGCTCGGTGGCGGGGGCACGGTGGCATGGTGACACCTAGGCCTGGCGCCAGCTTGTGTTTCCCTGTTTGCAAGAGCAAAGCCAGGTGAGTTCTCCAGCTGTCCCTGCCCATCAGCCCCCAGAGTATTTCTCAGCCTTCCAGGTCAATCCTGGAAGATGTTAGCTCGCATCTACAAAAGAAAGAGCAAGGACTCGGACTCCTGACCCATCAATTTCAGAGTGTCGCCAGAATCAAGATCCTGTTGCCAGAGATGTTTAGGGTCCTGTTAACCAGGAGTTAAGAACTGAAAAGGGGACAGGTGTTCCAAGGGAAGATAGATGCCTGCGTGCTGTAGCATGGATAATGCTAAAAGCCCAGTCTTTTTACTACTAATGCAAACACACGGCTTTGCAGGAAGAAAGCATCTTCTGGTGAGAAGGTGAGCCTGGCAGAACAAGAGGATCGGGCACAGGGCCCACCGCTAAGAAAGGGGCCACAGGCCAACCCCCTTTCATGTGCCCAAGACTCTACAAAGTTGCCCGAAAGTTCTTCAGATCAAAGTAGAGGCAGTTTGAGAACAGAGCCTTCAAACTCCTTCCTAGTCCCTCAAACCAATTTTGACTAGTAATTAACTGATTCCCAACATCAAAAGGTGAAATATCCCAGGAGGAGTCAGGGAAGATCAAAGCCTGTGGTGAGGGGTCCCCCCTGCACCCTTTCCCCCTCCGCCCTCTTTCCCAGACAGACATCCATCCAATCACAGCAAGTGAATGGTCGTATTGCTTCTCACTGGAGACCAACATCAAACAGACTTCCAAATCACTTGCTGAAGTTTCTAAGCTCTGTTAGGAGAAAATGAGGAAGGCACAGGTATGCGACCAGATGGTCCCAAGTTTTTAGGTTGATCGAGTGATAATAATTCAGTCCTTGGGTCCCCACTGCAGGGTCAGATTCCACTGTGGCGACGAGGAATGGGGCAATGCCTTTGATCCCTTTGTATAGCACCCAACAGTCAAATTCTTATGTTTTGCATGGTTTCAAAATATGGATATGTGTTCTTGTCATATACCCACTGGCTTTCTGTAGTGACAGACACACTTTTATGGGTCGCTTGATTCTAGACTGGTGCTGGGCACAAACCCAGAGCCATACAGCCCCAAGCAGAGTTGGTGATTATACCCACCATCCTGCCTAAGCCTTTAATACGATGATCCCAAAATGCGCTTGATGCGTCTGGCTTCTCTTACTTTCATTCATACCACTGGTTAGTGTCTCTGGTTTTCCACAGGTGTATGTATTTACAGATGCGTCTTCACAAATCCCGGGGATTGCCTTTTGGACAGGGAACGTCTGTAACCAAAGCTTTTACAAGATTTTATGCCCGAGGCTTTCTTTGAAACAAAACTTCAGAGTGGCTTGCAGACAAGCTGTGCCAGGGGATTGACTGTGGCTGCTGTTAGGTACTGGCAACTGGATTCTGAATCTGAGCAAACCTGTGTGGGAGAACAGGGTGGCGTGGGGGGTGGGGTCCCTGGGCTGTACCCTCAAGAAGGGCAGATCCTCAGGTCTTGTTGGCCTGGGAGCTGCTGGGTAGGTTTGAAGGGCTGACCTTTCAGTCGGCATCAGAGCTCTTAACCCTTGTGCCACCAAGGATTCTTAAGGAGGGAATACCAAACACTCCATCTCTCTGCCATGTGGGTTCGAGATGGTAACTATTTACAGAGGTAGAGAGGAAAAGTGTTTCAAATTGGAAGGAGTTCTGGGCTGAGCCCGGGTGGCATAGTGATTGTGCAGGGGACTGTGGCCCACTGGGATGGAGGATCGATTCCAGCTCAATGGAGCAAAGGCTGGGCCTCCTACTCCTACCACCTGAGGGCACTGATGCCCCCCCCCATAATTGGGAGGGGTTCTGCTAGCAAGTTGAACTCCCATGATCTGCACTGGAACTCAACTTCTCTTTCACAATAGGCTCCTTTTCTTCTTGCCTTAATTGGTCAATAGAATAAGTACCTTTCTTGAGAGTCTGGGCCAACATCCCCATCTTCTTAGTGCTCCTTACAGGTGGAGTCTTACTGCGGGGCACCAGAGGGGAAGACATATATTGCCTAGGTTCCCAGGTGCCGATGTGAAAAAGCGTAGTCTATATTAAAGAAACACAGCTATCCTTTCACTACATGCTCCTATTCTTATCATCTGGCTTTGTAGTGGAATCCCTATTCTCCTCGAGAATCCAGGTCAACATCTGTTTGTTCTTAGATATTTGATCCAATCTGGATCCACGAAGTCCATCTGCCTCCCATCTTCCTGGCCATTTCCAATATGACTGTGCTCACTCCTGTGTCTCTGGCTGCTCTTCCAGGTGACTGTTATTACTTCAGGCCGAGTCTTCTCATCTCAAACCACTGAACAGAGCACTGCCAGCTTCTGTTCTCCATGCCACATCCTTGATACCATCCCTCCCCAGTGTTCAAAAGAAACAACAAAAAACTTTGGGGGTGGGGCTAGAGTGTTTACTACCACTCCCAGTGTAAATGAAAGAGAAACGTAGAAGTCTCCTCTATCTCTGAATCCTGTTCAGCCATCAAGGGCCATCCCTGTTGCCCACCTGCGGCCCCTCGTTCTGGTACCTATAGGTTTCCTTCCCTTTTGGAGGCTGAATCTTATACTCAACACTCACCTTTCATGAATCATCCTGTTTGTCACCTTCTTTCCATTCGCAATTCTTTTTAATCTCTGATGTCTATTTTCTTTTAATCCGTGATTTTCTGATTCTGTGACTCATTATACGCTACCATTTCACTCAGCACTTGAGCTACTATTTCTCTTATTATAGAAGACAATCATTGGTTTTTCCGGCTTCTCTATGTCTAACCCTGGTCATCCTGTGTTTCCCACTTGTATCACCTGAAGTACTCTGGCACACATTGGACTTGGAGTTTCCTGTCCTGCAGGAGATGGAGAACTGGGGAAGGCTAATCCCTAAAGAGTAGTGAGCCACACACTTTACCATACACTCATCTGCTTTTCTAAGGTTTAGCTTTGCATTCTCAGAAGCCCTGATACATTCATATATTTTCTGGGTTTTTTTTTTCCGGTCTGTTTGTTTGTCATTTTCATGGGAATAACCATACCACCGCAATGTTTCATAACCTCATCCAGAAATAAAGTGACTCTTGGGAAATGACCCACTACACGGATATTGTTGGGGAAAAATACACAAGGATAATAACACAAACCTGTTTCAGAAAAGAATAGCTGAAACCCATAGATGAAACTCATTATTTGGAATGAATACAAGCAAGGATTTCCTTCAATCCCCAGTAATGTATGTGGTTTTTTCATTTTTTTTTATAAATATAGCTCCTTCAGGAATAACCTTTGAGAAACGATAGAGATATCAAGGTTTAGCTTTTTGACCTTTCTCCAAACGAAAGTTGCTAACGTACTGTGAAACTCTTATTCACTGCTTAATACACAGTGCAGGGCTCATGAAAGCATTCTGTAACAACTTGGTTGTCTACTTCCTTTTAATCCTTGGTCTTTATGGGCATGAAACAATCCCTGCTTTCTCAATTGCTTGTGCCATACACAAGGGAAAGGAAAAGAGCTGATATGTTTTTCTTCTAAATAGAATGGAAAAAGGGAAGAGATGGAGGAAGGCCATCTGGTGGCTTGTCAAGCTGGATTTCCTCAGTATTTCTAATATCACTTTATACCACTCTCATATCACAACTATACCAGCTTCCCTCTTGTTGGTTTGTGGTCCCAAGTTTTGCCTTTCTTCCCCACACTTTCTTCCACATTCAACCCACTGTCATTGAGTCAAGTCCTAATCATAAGGACCCAATACAGGATTTCTGAGATTGCCAATCTTTATGGGAGCTGGTAGTTTGCATGAGCTTTTTCTGGAAAAAGTGTGAACTGCAGATCTTAGGCTTAATAATCCAGCACTTATCCTGTGGTGCCTTCAGAGCTCCTTTTCTCCAGGGTAAGTTGGTGCTATTTCATCAACATTGTCCATCCCACCACTCAGTTCCTTCTTCATGCCAGTGATGAGCCATTTGAAAAATTTGGTAACTGCAAATTTTATTCTGCAGGAGAAAAGGCTCTGATGTAGATGGGATGTCCCATCTTTTACATCAATACAAAGAGACCTGAGAGCTGATTTGATTTGGTAACAGAGTTGGAGAGTTGGCAGAAGCAGGGAAAGGCAGGTATCCTACTTGTCATTTTGAGAGACCACTCAGCATAGTCATTAAGAGCTCAGACTTTATGAGAAGGCTACACTCTGTGGGTTAGAGTTGAATTAGCTGCAAGGTAAGTGGTTCAAGCACACCAACTGTTCTGAAGGAGAAAGGTGAGACTGCCTACCCCAGAAATCCTGTCTATGAGTCCAATCCACTTGATGGTAGTGGGTTTAGAGTTGAGTCTGCCTCTGCCACTGAGTGGCTACATGATCTGGGATGAGTCACTTGGAAACAATGATAGAAGTTATGTCCCAATTTGTTTGATGGAGCCTTTCTTCTGAAGCACAGTGCCTGATACTTAGTGGTTGTCACTGTTTTCAAGTGCCTAATGCTCTCCTTCTTCTTGTGACCACAAACCCACACAAGGACCCTTTTGACAATCCTGCAGAATCGTTGAATCTGGAAACCCACACTAAACTGGAGGGCATGGCGTAGCCTGAGGAAGCTCACTTGTGTACCACTTAGAAGGGAAACTGGAGACAATGACAGGAGCCAAGTGATCTTGAGAATTGCATGAACTCAAAGCCCAGGTTGCAAAGTTTATTGATGCTGCTCTAGAAATTTCATGTGAAACACCTTTTGCCAAGCTGGTCTAATTTGTGTAGTTATTAAACTTTATGTGACCTTCTTTTATTTAGCATGTGTACTGGAAGACTCTTTGTGTAGTTTCTGAGCCCATCCTGGCATGCTTTTCCCTGAACACTTATGATGTTCCACAACTCAACTTTCCAAAGTACAAATCCCATTATGAAATTAAATGGATCCAGGTGGATAATTTGAGAGGGTAACTATACTGCATGCAGCAAAGACAATATGTAAATATTGCAGCAATCTCCCTGACACGATATTAGAATATGAAAGAAAATGAAATCAACAAAACTATGAAATACTGAATTAATTTACTCCAGATATTAAAAGTAATTAATCGCCTACTTATTTTCAGGGTCTAAGGCTCATCTTAATATTATGATAATTTTTAACTCTATTACATTACTTAATAGAGATTTGTATCACAGTGTTCTTCAAAATGAATGCCACTCCCCCCCTTATCCAATCACAATCTGTCAGAAATTACCTTAATATGTTTTTCAATTCTGGATTTATATTGTGATGATAAAACTTCCTTTTGTAAAGAATGCATCTCTTAACGTGGTATTTTGTGACAAACTGAACAAATGAATGACAAATACAGGATAGTTAGCACCACAGCCATTGCATGAGATAAAGACAGTGAGGGGCTCTCTTAAATCTGATTCCATTTTATTATATTTTGAAAACATTTGTCTTTCAGTATCAGTAAAGATGCAGATAAATGCATATAAACTACTGGTACGAGCCACATTGGAGATGATCCTCCTGAGCACTGTGCCAAGGAAAAGAAGCCAGAAACAGGGGCCTGGTGGAATCCTGCAGTGCTCTTTTGCTGTGAAATAGACAGAAGAGTTAAATTTAAAGAGATGGAAAACAGATTAGTGATTGCCCAGGGCTTGGAATGGCACGTTGCTGTAAATGGAGATGGGTGTAGGGGAACCTGTTGGGGGAATGACAATATTTTACAACTGACTTATGAAGATTCTTGTATTTCTCAGTTAAGTTACGAAAGGTCACTGAACTATATGTTTGAAAATACACAATTATATCTTATATAAAAGATTGAGCAGCAAATCTGTAAAAATGAGAAACAGATGCTGCAATGCATACATGGGTGATTTAGAAATAATTGCAGGAGAGAATCCTTGGGAAGAAACATCATTCCCAGTGTCACCCCTCAATGACACTCCACCGTGACACACAGGGAACACGTTAGGTGGCAATGCTGGCGGGTTAAGTGTCTGGCTTTGCTTTGGATTGTTGCAAACTGTGTGATTTACTTGTAGATAAGCAATCACGGAGACTCTTCTCCCTTAGTAGACACTGTCCTTCCAAGTGCATCTTGAGGTGGGCTTCATAGTCATTCATCACATGTGCACACTCATATCAAGGAGATAAGTCTTTAATCCTTTCTTTGAGTTCACCAAGTGTAGTAAAGCCTATTACTCAACTACCACTGTTCCTCCATTGAACAATGTTGTAAATCCAATCCCTATTCAGTCCTATCAGCTTTCTCCCTTTCTCTTGTAAATTCCTTTAAGTCCTGCTATGATATTTGTACTGCATTTCACAGGAATAATAAACATGAGCTTTATGTTGAGCAGATAATAAAAGCTAACAACAGACAAGATTTGATGTGCATCGATGTATGCATGTATGTATGTGTGTACCTATATGTACATTCACATAGGTATGTGTGAGGACCATGAGGGGTGGAGGTTGAAAAAAAAAGAGAGATTCATTGAGCGTTGAATACAGCTTAGGTCAGTGGTTCTAATGTCCTGACCCTTTCATACAGTTCCTCATGTTGTGGTGACCCCCCGAAACATAAAATTATTTTTGTTGCTACTTCATCACTGTAATTCTGCTACTGCGATTAACTGGGCGACCTCTGTGATGCACACATTTGACGCACAGATTGGGAACTTCTGGTTGAGCTGGAGTTACTTAAACCTCTCTGTCAGCTGCATGCAGTGTGTTGTCTCAGCTGAAAGGGGTTCACTTAGCCATCACCATTTATGCAAACACCTATCTCCATTCACTGTCTCATCTTTTCTTCAATCCTTGTCATTTTGGAGATCAGAGGTAGCCAAAGGGGAAGGAAAAATAAAGGTGAAACGATTAAGAGAAGATCCGCTTGTTACAGCTTTTTATCTACAATAGAAGGAAAAAAGGCAGGCAGCAGTGAGTGTAAGTTACCTCTCTGCCAGCCATGGTGATGCCATTGAGAGGTAAGGCAGGGCCTTTAAAGGCCTGGGTCTCTTTGGTTTTTGCAACAGAGTTTGGCCGCTGGTGTTATCACTCTCTGCACTAGTGAGGAAACTCAAGTTCAGAGAGAGAAATAGTTAACTAACTAGGTCAGGTTCCCCAAGCTAGTATGTGAAATAGATAGCTTTGACTGAAATACCCACTGATCAAAAATAAGACTGATTTTGATCTTCAGTGACTTTTACTATCTTAATGAGACTTTAGAGCAATGTAGCCTGCTCCCCTGTCAATCCCCTCCACCCCAACCCCCACCTCCACCCCCCCCCAAATGTTTGAGAGATGAAACATCAAGAGAAAACATCTAGAAGAGAAGTGAGTAATCATCTTTTCAAGAGACCTTACCTTCTCTGGGACCCTTTGATCACCACCCTGATCCGTCTGATAAATCCCCTATTTCCCCTCCATGGACTGCTTAATTGGACTTTGTAATTATAATGACAAGTCTTCTGCAATCATCCATGAAAGGTAGGTGATAAATGATGGGCCTCCTCTCTCATAATGGGCAACAACTCTCCAATCAATGTTTATTTGGTTCCTTGAGGCTTCCCTCACATACTTAAGGGGACACAATTTGATCCAGTTTGATTTTTAACTTTCACAATGAACTTCTTTCACTATTTTCACTAACACTCAAACTCAGACTTACTTCCATGGAGAAAATGCTGCTGCCTAGCACCTCTATCAGACAGGGTATATTTGCACCTGTGAGTTTCAGAGAGCAGGACTCTTCATGGGAGTAGAAAATCTAATCTTTCTGGTGTTTTCAAACTGCTGACCTTGTGGACTGCAGACCAGGGCTTAACCACTATGCAGCCACGCCTCTGCCCTAACACTGTAAGGCGTTATGGCATGAAAGTTAGCACCATCCCCTCCCCTCCCCCCACCATAATAAATCATGTAGTGCAAAGGTAAAGTTCTCAAACTGGAGTGTGCTTCCGACTTTCCAGGGGCCATGATCAAACCCAGAGTGGTTGGCTAACCTCTAAAGTTTCTGTCTGGTAGAATTTAAAGTCCACCAGAGAGTTGGTCTTTTTGTTGCCTTTTCACATGATGATGTTATGCTAATTGGGGATAACTCTTTTAGAACCACTGGCTTAGAGAAATTAAGAAAGCAGCACCAAGAGAAAAGATGTATTTCATTTGCTTCACTTTAAAGGAAATGATGCCTTTGGGGGATTTCTACGTAATTTCAGCATGTTCCTGTCTCCTTTGTGCTGTGTTACTGAGTGGCATTTAGTCACTAAATTTGTATAGTTTGTCAAGCAATTTTGCAAATTGTATGTTACTTTGTTCTTCCAGCCACTGGGCTCAGTGGGCATGTCAAGTATATTATTGAAGGCACTCTGGAACTACAATGGTTAAGTGTTTGCCTGCTAGCTGAATGCTGTTGGCAGCTTGAAGCCACCAGCTGGTCCCAGGGGAGAAAAGACCTGAGGCTCAGCCCCCTTAACAATGACAACTTAGGAAGCTTTCTAGGGCAGTTTTACTCCATCATACTTGGAATCAAGTCAGCAGTACCACCACCAACACTAATACAACCAAATCTGCGATACCAAGACCAATGGAAACCCAACACAGTATTATCCCCCTACTACAGAAGAAACAGCAGAGGAGATTAAGTGACTTATCCATATAGCTAGAAAGTGTTAGCATTGTCTTTTTTTTTTAATCACCAAATCGTAGGATTGTACCAGTACGCCTATCATGTTTGTAACTGTGATATTCAGTAGGCACAATCAGATGGCTAAAAATGAAATAAGGTAGCATAATGACAGAGCATTCGACAAGACATTTGGATATGTGAGACCTACTTCCCTTGGTCTGCTCTAAGATTATATATATGAACCCCCCCCCCTTTGATTATAAGTCAGGAAAGCAAATAAATGTTACTTGCCCCAGTCATAAAATAAGGAGATAGACCAGATAGATGAAATTCTTTTCCAATCCACTTTAATCCATTTAAATATATACATTCACTGAGTAAGGGTTCCTTTGGGTACTTATCATGCAGCAGGCAGTTTTAGGCGCTGCAGATAAACAGATGAGCGAGCTACCTAGCCTAACATGTCTGCAAGTCACCAAGCTTACATCCTAGGTGGGAGTAGGAGTATAAGTAAATGAACACACTTATTCTAAAGAACAATGAGCTTTTATTAAAAAAACAAAGCCAACAAACAGTGGGTGAGATGACAGAACAAGTGGATGAGGTAGTACTGTGGCTAAGAGAGCAAGGGTCCTTCTTATCTGAGAGAACACTTGGCTAATGAAAGCGTGCCAGGCAGATGAAGTAATAGGAAAAGGGAGTTCAGGCAGAGCTGTGCGGTGTACAATGGCCCTGAGGTGTGAGACAACTTGCCCTGCTTGAGGAACAGAAAGAATATCAGTATTCTGGAACAGAAGAATATGTGAGTGATCAAACACGAGGTCCAAATGGTAGACAAAGTCATATCATTCAGAAGCTTGAAGCTCACTATAAAAACATGGCAGTCAAAGCAAGAAAGGAAATAACTAATAAGATTACTTATTGGTTCTACAGGTAATGAATAAGGGTCTCAAAAAGAGTATACAGGTACCAAAATCCAATCTGCAAATTCTTAACCTTTTAAATAAATGCCTTCTACCAACTCGTTTATCATATGAATGAGAAAATTCAAATTAATATACCAGCTCAAATTGGGCCTTTAACATAGATTCTTTGAGGATATTACTTAGTATTATAAATATGGGCAACTCAAATAATAATTAGGGGCAGGGGGGTTCATATGGAAATTGCTAACAAACTCATTAGTGTGTGCTTAATTATTGCAGTGAGGGGTTAGCAAGAGGATTGGAGCTTACCGAATAAATCTGTTTGCACATGGATTGATATGCTTGTATCATAATTACTCACAGCTGTTGGACTTTCGAAGTTTATTAGGAACTTAATTCCAAAACTTTCATGCTGAAAGGATTTCTTAAGAGGGAAATATTCACCCAGTGCCAGGATTGTGAACAAGGAACATTTTTCCAGCCATTCTTTTCTGCAATTACTTACAGAGTAACTACAGATCTCCTCATTATACATAATGAAGTGGATCTGCTCTTTTTTGATTTTCACACACTTTGCAGGAAGAGCAAACTCTTCTGATTGAAACGGCTCGAGCTCTGTGATGAGAAGTTGCCTGTAATATGTATTCCAATTACCAAACCATCTCAGAAAACAGGCTTGATGCCTGATATGTTCATTTGAAAGCAATTCTTGGCTAAATTGATCTTTAAATAATCTATCTATACGCTTGTTAATTTAATAGATCAACTGACATCAGGAAGAGACAGGACTGCTTCATCCTTCACAGTCTGTCTTAGAGCTGACGATGACTCTTTCCCAGTGATTCATTTATTTGACATTATAAATTGGAAGACATGTGCCAAACCACGCTGACTGCCATTGAGTGGATGCTGACTCAGAGTGTCCCTATAGGACATAGGATTTCCCCTACAGCCTTTCCAAGCCGGTAAATCTTTACAGAAGCGGATGCTACATTTTGCTCTCACTGAGAGCCTTCTGGGTCTAATCAATTGAACCACTGAACCACCTGGCTCCTAGGAAGTTAGGATCCAAAACAAACAAACAAATCAAAATAAACCCACCGTCACTGAGTGATGTCCCACTCAGAGTGACCTTATAGGGTGGAGTGGAACTGCTCCCTCGGGTGTTTTAGATTGTAAATCTCTACAGGCACTAACAGCCTCATCACTCTCCTGAGGAACCCTAGCTGGGTTTGAATCATGAGCCTGGTGGTGAGCAGCTAGCACTTAACCCACTGTCAGCAGGGCTCCTTGAAGATGTGCACCGGATTCTGGAAACAGAGATACCTGATAGTTCTTCTAAGTCGTCGTCAATTACAAATTTACTACTGTGTATTGGTTAGCAATTTTAATCTCAGTTTTGTTCTATGTAACTGAGGGCAGCTGTCTTAATTTATGGTACTATTAAATACAATAAAGTTATGCTTTGTAAAATAAATACAAAAATGCCTGAACCACTCTTTGGTTTCTAAGCTTCCTTTTTCATATCAAGATTTGATAGATGCTTAGATTTTATCTTATGAGGATAATTAAAGAAGACAATGACGTGATAACTAAGGTGATATCGCAGTCATTTAATCTTTTAGTACACACACAATCTGCTCTGTCTATAGTAACAAAACCATAGTGTTTTAGATCTTTTATAACTGGATCGCAGTCTTTTACTTCCTATACGCCTGGCATTATAAACTCCCCAATTAAGCATCTGTCCTTAAATATGTTAGATTTTAATATATACATGATGCCTACTGATTTGATTTCTTCTCCCTGGAATGTTCTTCCTTACTTGTGAAAGCCTACTCAAACTTCTGGGACCAAATCAACATGCCTTATTTGAAAAAGACTTTCCTCACCCCATTCCAAGTAAAATAAAAATGAAATAACCTCTGTTTTAGTACCAGTCTATTTTTTTTCTTAACAATTAAAATCTAGGTAGCAACAAACCCAACACTGTTGAGTCAATTCAAACTCAAAGCAATCCCATAGGACTGTGTAGAATTGCTCCACAGGGGTTTGAAGGCTGTAAATCTTTAAGGAAACTGTCTCATCTTTTTTCCAGGGTGACTGTGAGTTTGAACTGCTAACCTTTCAGTGCACAGTCCAATGGTTCTTTAATACACTGCATCACCAAGGTCGCTCACACTCATGAAACACCCACCCCTAGCCATCTAGTTTATTCCTACTCCTAGCCACACTATAAGGGGTTGCTGAGACTTTAAATATTTCTCAAAGCAGACATCCTCACCTTTTGTTCCTCTAGTGTCTGATGGATTTGAATAGATGGCCTTGTGTTTATCTGCCCAATGTAATCCACAGTACCACCAGACCTCTTTAAACAGTCATTGTGATAGAAAATATTTATATTGTCCTTACTACATGCCAAGTACTCACCCATGTGTCTTGCATTCATCAATTCACTGAATCCTCATAATAGCTGCATGGCATAGATGGTTGATAGATTCTCTTTTCCCATTTTGCAAATGAGCAGCAAGAGGCAAAGAGAAATTGTTGAAAGGGGTCTGGTGGCACTGTGTGTTACATTTTTCAAATAAGCAGCAGAGGCAAAGGGAGAATAACTAATTTTATAATGAGTTACTCAGATATTGACAGGACTGAGCTAGAATCTGGACCCAGAAAATATACCTCTGAAGTCCATATTCATCCCAATTACCACCACCGTGTTTCCATGCTCACCTTGTCGGGGAGCTGAAAACTTTAAAATAAATCCCAAACACGTAGCACTATGCCTCAAAGATAGTTAAGGGAGTGATAGTTATTTTATTATTATATATAATAAAAGTGCTTAAGAATAAACTAGAAGGAATAAGGCATCTCCCATACATTCTCTTTTATGCTTTTATTTATCAATTGGCTCTCTAACATCTGAGATTGATGTTTTTATAAATCAACAAGTCATTACAACTCTCATGCCTGAGTCTATAGCTAGAATACATGACTGTGGTACAGATTGTATATTAAACAAATACTAAGTAAATCAATAAGTGGGTGAAATGAACAAGTAAAAGGACTACATAAGCTTTAGAATCGACCTTTTGCCTCTATGGTTCTCCGATTCACAAGGCTAAGTAAGTTCTTCAAAAATTGGACAAAACATTTAGCCACAAAAGCCTGAGAAGGTCAACATTTCCCCTTCCATTTCAATGAGTTCTTATTGAAACTAAGACATACAAAGCACTATTTTAAAAAAGTCTACATCTCTAAGTAAAACATGGAAATTATCTGATTAATTCAGATAGCCACTCACCAATTTATATTCTTGAACTCAAGAGAATCATTTAGCTAATTGTATAGGTGATTATTATGCTTTTCACAGAAGTGTGTATCATGCATTTAGAATTTTTAAATTGCACCTCCAAGAGATTTAAGAGACTCCTCTTAAATCTAATTATTGTATACTTAGAAGTTCCTATAATCAGCTAAGAGAATCATTCATTTATTTGGAACAAAAAACAAATCCAAAGGGGGAAAAATCCCACAAAACCTAACAAACAAGCAAGCAAAACCCCTCAGCTTTTGAATATGTGAATATTCTCTATTGAAAGGGTGAGATAAGCATTTTGTTATCAAATGAGTCGGTTGAAATCAGAACCAGGTTATCATTTTTAACAAGGCTCAAAATTATATTAAAATATCTCAACAATAATGAAAAATTTTCTCATATATTTCTTGCCGTCGTTTTCAAATTGCTGGCAAGTATGTGTTCATTCAAAAACAGCGCACCTCATTGAATAAAAGAGAGTTGGAATGCTTGTACTTAGGGAAATTAAGAAGATGTTTCAGATACAATTTAGAAATAAAGTGCTGGTAGGGATTTTGAGCTTGGAAAATGGCTGAAATTCTTTGAACTTCCTATGTGATTTGGTAGTTGGTTCAACTTCAAAAGTACTAGTGCTTCTTTGAGCTTGGTCTATTGAGAATACAGCTATGCCTTTAGAGGACATTCTTAGGGGGGAAATGTGAAAGGGAAAAAGGGAGGGAGAAACTAACAGTGGCAGCTCCTTTCTTGGATTGGTCTTGGGTATAAATAATAGAAAAATCAGTTTTAAAACTATCTCAGTGGCCTGGAAACTTATTTTTACTCATGAAGTCATTCTAATTTAAACAAAAAAAGCCTAAGTGCATTTGAAGGAGGGTGCTGCAAAGAATATGGACAGTACCATGAGTTGCTGGGAACATCCCAGTCCCTCAGGCATGTGGATGCAAGGTTTTGTCTCCTATCCACTGGACGTGACATGGGGAGAGAGCAGTCCCTGGAACAGGACAACTCCATCAGGAGAGCAGAGGGTCAGCACGCAAAGGGAAAGAGACTGGAGGAGATGGATTGACACAACATCTGTGACAGAGGCTCAGACACAGCACACATTGTGAGGACTGGGCAGTGTCTGCTCTGCTGCAACTCAAGATGCTCTGATTTCCAAAAACGTCACCCTGGGCCCATCTAGGAAGCTCATGTATACATCATACTGCAAGGACCCTCAGTGTTTCTGTTGGACACTCATCTCTGGAATGGCAGTGACAAAAGTTTTCAAGGGCAAATACAAAAGTTGAGGCTTTTCATCCACGGAAGGTTTGTTTAACAGTTTCTCTCTCCCTGGCAGAGTAGACTGTGGAATTTAGCAGATTCAAGGGGGATTTCTTAAACTTAAGTACATGGTAAAAGAACTTTATTTAGAGAGCCATCAATTTTCTTTATGAAGTTGGTACTGGAGAGAGAACATTGGACTATGAATCAAAAGATGTGGGTCCTAGTACCAGCGGTGGTTGATGCATTTCAGTAGTCGGGTGACCTTGATTAGGTCATTGAACTTTTCTGCGCCTTTCTTACTGAAAAAAAGAAACCCATCAATTCCCCAGACCTTTATGGAGTCCCTTCGATGTGCTTGGTATGATAAAAAATAGTCCTATAAATAATTAAACTAGTTCTTTTAAGCACCCATTAAGATTTCACAAAGAGAATTTCCAATTCCCTAGGCCTTTTCTTGAAGTTTGTGGAATTCTAACATTTAACTTACTTGCAAAATGTATTCCAAATATTAGCAGAATTCCTGGCAAAAACAATCTGTATGTGCTTCCTGGACATATATTTGAATCCAATTATTCGTCAAATATTCATCATAAAGTATAAATGTCATTAAAATGAAAGCAAAAGCCTTGGTTTTTAATTTCCACAATTTGTCAGCATCCAAAGACCCATGATTCAGGGTATCTTGGGCACAAATTTCTTTCTAAGCCCAACTTTTCTAGCAACCATCTCCTATGGGAAGCACACACAGTTACAATACCCATGGTATTCATAATAGAGAAACAAACCAATTGCTTAGGAAAAGCCCAACCATTCCTGATAACAGAGGGAAATTTCTCTCTTGGGAATGAGTCAATGAACCAAAGCAAAATTGCTGTTGATAATAAAAAATACTGTCCTTGACATGGGGACTACAAAATGAGATTCTATGTCCTTAGAGATGTATTTCCTTGTATAAATCTTCATTGATTACTTAAATCTCTTCTTTTTAAATACTATGCCTATAGGATAATATGGCACTTAGATCATATAAGTTGACCAATTTAATATCTGGGCAAAGATGCAGCAAAAGAAGTAGGAAATGGGAAGGAAGGAAGAATGTAGCTAATCAGGATATAATGCATTTCAAGAAGCCATGCTAACAAAATAGTAGTTGGGTGGATGGACACTACCAATTCAACTCTGCGCTGGAAAGATTTCTTAAACAAATACAGTGACTCACATTAACCTCTATGTTATGCTTTCAAGCAAATTTGCTTGAATTAAATCTAGAATCTACCATGTATTTTAAAGGATATTTTGATTGATTTGTTCCAAACATTCCTAAATATCTTCTACTTTTTCCTAATCCTATTCATTTTTCAAGAGTCAATTCTGGAAACAATTCCTCTTTTACCTGCATGCTTTTGCCAACTGTTCCAGCTCAGCACATATTTTCTTCTGAAAACTTTTTGGATTTGTGTTAACAAGTGCATAATATCAACTTGAGTGGCATATGAGCTCTCTGAGAAAAGGGTTATATCTGAGTAAACAAGTCACCTGACTTTGAGGGGACTCTGACTTGTGGCAACCCCATGTGTGGCAGAACAGATCTGTGCTCCCTGGAGATTTCAAGTCAAGATCAGGATCAGTTCACCAGGTCTTTCTTCTGAGGGACCTAACAGTAGATTTGGACCTCCAATTCTTTAGTAGGAGGGAGATGATGAAACTGCATACTCCAATGTTTCATGGAAAATATAATATACTCAAGGTAGCAGTTTACCTTGTCTGTGGCCAGGATTGTTCCCTAAAATCTACAGGACACCAAATATTCAGCTGTAGCTTGAACAACAATTTTAGCCATTGCCTTTCTGACATTACCAACACCGCAATCTCAAAATAGCCCAAATTAAACTTCTATTTTTGCCTACATTTGCTCTTTCACTTTTGTTCTTTACCTCAATTACAGGCACTTATTGTGCCGCATAAAATCTTGTAACTATCCTCAATCTCTCCTGCTATGAAGGCTTCACTCACAGTGTAAACACTCTTGAGTTTACCACAGAAAACGATACAGCACGCTTCATGGAAATCAAATAGGTTTTTAAAGTAATATGAAACCCAGTTTTTGTCAGTGTGAACAAGGGCGGGGTGCTTCATTTAATGATTTTTTGGGTTTTTTTTCTAATGCCACGAGTAAAAATAGTCAGATGGGTCTGCTACCTTCTGTGTGCTGGATATCTCCCAAATCTTGGCACCCCTGTGTGGGCGTGTCTGCCAGCAACCCATACATAGTGTGTGAGAGCAAAGTAAAGGAATAGCAAGTGTGATCATTTTACGGTTCCTTATTGATTGACCGCTGTTTCTCTCAATAGGACAAAACCAATTCAGATAGGGCTCCATAGGTCCTATGTCTGCCCCATAGGTCAATGTTTAAAAGCTGGGGCTCCCAGTGTAGGGCTGGGACTGCTAGCATCACCACTCCAGTGTCTCTTTGGTATTTTATTACTTTTATATATGTTCATCTATCTTGTAGCAAGATAATTTACTCAGGAAGACTGTAGAATGATTTTCCCTAAAAGCTTCCTTTTCCTGGAAATGCTGCCTGAATATTTGGATCCAGGGTGGTCTGTTCCACAGAGGCAAGCAGGACCAGTGGGAACAGGAATGCATACTGGACAAAGACTGTCTACTTCAGCCTCTCCTTGGGAGGTACCTCTAGAGCCCTCTGAACTGGAATCTGAATGGGGACTTGGGGCTGGGAAAGGTAACATCCATAGGATCTATTTAAGACCTTCGCTTGATTGACGCAGGGGAGAGATGGCCTAATTAGACATGTCTCCAGCCACTTCCTTGGGAAGATGTGAAGAGAGTCTGCCAATACCCATATTTGTGGAACCTGTTCTATGGTCCAATGTCCTGGGAAATGCTGACCCATTCTGGTGAACAAAATTGACCTAGTCCTTGACTGTCCATCACTGTTAATGGCACTAGAGGGGCAGTTAAGTGACCAAGTAGTTAAATATAATTATAAGTCATATTTGGCATTATGAAGAAAAAATTCTGCCTAGATATATGACAGATATTCTTACCTAGTCTGGGAGTAGGGAGTGGAGAAGTTGGTTAGGACTTTTGTAGGAAAATTGAGGTTGAAACAAAATACAAATGTGAAATAGAGACTAATGGGCAAGGTGTCCAGTTGCCCATCCTAAGGTTGAAATAATCAGTTCTGATCAGAATGAGAGGAAGAAGGTAGGGGTTCAAAAACTGGAGAGGGGGTGAGGAATTGCTGATGGGGTTAGGCATATAAACCAAGTTAAATAACTCAGTTTTTCTTCCAAAGACACAGGGAAGCAAACCCCTCATAAGAGATCTATAAAGGCCAGGGACAATGCTCCCACTTGAAAATGACTGAGCTGGTTACAGATTTGACAACTGAATCAACTGACAGAGTTTTATTGGATGTAGGATGAACAGCCAGTATTCCAGGGAGTTTCTTGGGAAACACTGAGAGTGACTTGGCTAGGGTGGCAGCTGTGCACAGGAAGAAAAGAGGAAATGGAGAGATATTTGGAGAGATGTTCACCAGAAATTGATGCTAGCAGAACACAGGCATTATGGAGATGAAAATAACAGATATGCATACAGAGCACTTTGCCCTTTTGTAGAATAAAAACATTATTCCTTGGTACTTTAAACTTTGCAATTAGTCATTTATTTTTCCTCTCAGCAGTGGCTTCTCTTTTTAAAAATACGTGCATAATCATGTGAATTGTAATACAATCAGTACCATTTCTTTTTTATATACATACATATGATTACATATATAGTCAAATCTATTTGTGTTTGTGTGTGTGTGTGTATATATATATATATATATATATATATGATTGATTGATTCAGCAGCTGATTAGATCAGAGAGGCAGGGTAAATCTACGTGGGGTGGGGTCAGACAGAGGATTGGTTTTATATTCTAGGTGTATGGATTACTGGCTATGTGGTCTCAGGAAATCATTTTAAGACCCCACATTAGCTCTGTACTTGTCCCATATTTGA
Source organism: Nesogale talazaci (assembly GCA_004026705.1). Classification (NCBI taxonomy): domain Eukaryota; kingdom Metazoa; phylum Chordata; class Mammalia; order Afrosoricida; family Tenrecidae; genus Nesogale; species Nesogale talazaci. Next base: position 101,021 of record PVJH01000995.1, on the reverse strand, counting down.
CATGGGTACTAGAATATGAGTAGAAAATAAATACATTATGAAAATTATTTGAAACAATCGCAGACATGTAAAATATCAGCAAAAGTCAGTACAATATATGCCTCCAAAGCTTTGGCATTGGCTGAGTTCCTCAAGCTCCATCAAATCAATTCACTGCCATGGAATCAATTCTCACCTTCTGTGGACTGCCGTGTGAGTTTCCAAGACCGCAACTCCTTATGGAGTGAAAAGCAATGTCTCTCTCCCTTGGAGCAGTGGATGCTTTTGAACTACTGGCCTGGGGGTTAGTAGCCCAATGTGCCCCCACTACATCACCAGGTGCCTCCCCAGTTTACTTATTTGGGTCTATAAGCTCAAACACTTTCTTGTTCTTATCTACTTTATCATTTGACCTCTCCTCCTAATGCCTTGCCCTTTAGCCATGATTAATTTTTAAAAATAATTTTATTGGCAGCTCATACAACTCATCACAATCCATCCATCCATCCATTCATCCATCCATCAATCCATCCATTATGTCAAGCACATTTATAAATTTGTTGCCCTCACCATTCTCAAAACATTTTCTTTCCACTTGAGCCCTTGGTATCAGCTCCTGGTTTTCCCTTTCCCTCCCCTCGTCCTCCTCCCTCAGGAACCCATGGTAATTTATACATTATTATTTTTTCATATGTTACACTGTCCAATGTCTCCCTTCACCCACTTTTCTGTTGGTTTCTACCTTACAGCTGTTTGCTCTAGCTATTCTCCTAGCCCTAAAGTTTCCAGATCTGTCCATAGCTGGCTTCTTTACATTTCTCAAGTCTCAGTTAGAATGTCACCCGAGCCCTGCCCTGCGCATCTCTGTCAAATAACCCATCCACACTCCCTCTGTGCCTTTCTCTATCCTATTACTTCTTTTTATTTTCCTCATAACACCACTCACTAGCTGAAGTTTCTCTGATTGTTTAATTATAAGCTTATTGATTGGCTTTCTCAACCATAATGCAACCAACCAGAAAGAGAGATCTCATTAGTCTTATATCCCAAAGAGCTGAAACAAAGTAGGCACTCAACCCATAATTGAAGAAGACAGGAAGAAAGGAAGAAATGAGGGAGGAAGGATAGGAGAGAGAGAAATAAAAATGGAAAAATAACATGTTCTATGATGTAGGTGTAATCAATTAGTGATCAAAGCCCTATTAGTTACATGAGAACATGGAAAAGCATTTTCTGGATGGGCCAAAATGAATCCTGAATCCATCTTCTTATTCACCTTGTTTTATGTCAAAAAAATCCCAATCTGGGCTTCTTTAACAGTGGGGGGGAAGAAGGGGGGATAAGCTTAATCACAGATACATAACTCTGCTTTGCGAGTTACCCTTCTCTAGTTGTGGGATTTGTTCATTTCCAGAATAGTGTCCTAGTTTGACTCTAGAAGAACTGAATGTTGACTCTTTTTAAGATAGTAAGGATTCTAGAAAGCTTCCAGACTTAAGTGGTGATCTTTATGAAGTCTCTGGTAATGTGGAACCCTGAGACAGACACTCCAAGTAACGCCTTTGGATTTCTCATAGCATTTATCCTACTTCTTTTTCCTCCCCCACTAAGGAGATACTGAATCTCAGCAAGATATAACAAGTAGTACATTTCTGGGTGACTATAACACACACTGGGTGGTGTCATAAGGCACAAGAAATGCAACAATTTCCCCCAAATCTCAGAGAGTTTTATTGTCTGAATGTAGTTTACTGTCTATATAATAATGAGAAAAGTGGATGTGTGTATTTACTGGACACTGCAAAGGTGAGCACAGAATGCTATTACCACCCATCATGAAGCTGGGAAAGCATTCACAATCTGCAAAGCACCATCCTGGTTTATCATCCTAAGGTGCAATCAATTCAAGGACGTGCCCAGTCTTGACTTTTCTCTGAGTCATTTCATCTATCTTGGTCCAAAGAGACCATAGTGTAAAAGCAATCAATTGAAATGTGTGTATCAATATGTTCCAACAAGGCATTGTGTTTAAAGCTCAAGTGTGTACAAATTTTACAGGCACAATTTAAAAATATTAATAGTTAGCATTTGTAGAGCATTCAGTACAAGTCAGAGAATTTAGCCTTGCTAATTTAACTCTTTCAAGCAATGCTTTGAGGCAAGCATGATAACTATTTTTATTTTATGGATTAAGAAACTCACCCCAAATCACCCATCCAGAAAGTGGTAAACCAAGATTTAAACTAGTTTTCCATGGGTCTCATTTCAACTTCTTGTTATACCATTCATGTTTATGCTATGAAAGCATGGATTTCTAAGCCCAAATTTCTTAATATAGAAAATGGTTATTACCATAATATTTTACTTTACAGATTACTGAAGGTTTAGCTTAGCAAGTAGAATATGACTAATGGTACATACCTAATCAATTATGATAACTGCATGATCTTTATCTTATGCAAAGCTCTATGCTAGAGCCAGTTGTTAAAGACCTAAGGATGTGCATCATTTAAAGTCACTGCCAACATATTTGAGAGACAACACAAATAATAAAAGTTAATAAGTGAATGAGTAATACAAAGGAATAAGGGCAAGCGTTCAATTGAAAAATCTTTCAACCAGAGTAATATTGTGCTTAAAGCGTTAGACACTTTTCTTTAACGCTTCCCCCGCCCCCTCCAGTATTCGTAAAATGTAGGCATTATGCTCTGCTAAAAAAGAAAACTGGGGCAGAGAAGTTATTTGTTCAAGGCCATTCAGTTAGTAAGTAGTAGGCCCGTATTTGGCCAATCTAAAGCCTACATTCTTAATTAACTGCCCCGTATGCCACGTTCTATTGGCTCATGTTCTTCCCCACGGTTGTTGTAGGAACTTAGAGTTGGAAGGAATCTTTTAGAAAGGAAAACACTTGGGGTTGGGATTTATCATACAGCTTCAATAAGTAGTATATGATGTCAAATGATGAACATAGAAGGTATGCACAAGGCATGGTTATAATACCACTAAGGAGATAGACAAAATCCACGATTGGAAATGGAAGGAACACCCAGACCAAATGTCCTGCAGTAGTAGACTTTGAGTCACACGTACAAATGCTGGGCACGATGAAATATTTTGAGGTCATTAAGTGGAAAGATGGTAACAATGTCTTTAGAAATTCCTCAGGCAAGGGTAGACAAGATGGAGATGATAAAGGTATCTAGGAGCTTTTTTGGAGCTTGCAAAGGATGGAGGATGAAGACTGATGGTGAGAGGAGGAGCAAGCACTCAAAGGGGAATGCATGTGGGCTGCTGAAGGTGGCTAGCGAAGGTGGCTTTTTGAAGTCATTGCTGTGTGGTCAACTTCTTTATTCCCACGCATGGGCACAGAGATTTTACGTATCTCAAAGGATAGTCTCAATCATGATGTTTTTCAGTGTTTTTTTCAAGGTTGGGTAAAACTACAATTCACGTTTCAGATTATGCTTATTATTTCTTGTACCACCTATAGAAACTTTCTTTTGGGAGTTTATTTATTTCTTTTTAAGTGGAGATCCATGGAGAGCCAGTGTCATAAGGATACTTAAAAGTAATGCTCTGCTTGATTTCAGTAAGGATAAGCTTCCTGTCTTGGAAAATGAACTTTATACTTAAAAAGATCTATTGGCATATTCCAAACATACTCCTATATCCTAAGATCTTGACTTTGTTTAGAAAATGGTTGCCAGGGTTATTACTGGTGTTCACAGTGAAAGTGAAATTCTAGCCGGTGAACACCAGAAGAGGTCTCTACCTTGGTAATAGGACCTCACAATCTCTTTTTAAAGGAAGCACATATACTGAATTATCAGAGCCCAGATGAAATCCAGTTAATAGCTGAAATTGCTGTTTTCTTTAGTGTGTTGCCTTATCTCTTTTTAACAAGCCTTACTTACCAGGGTAATTGCACTGAATTCAATCCATTATCTATGGATTAATTCATTAGGGTTGTTTAAACTTTGGGAAAATAGATGGGTTTTAACCATCCTCCCCTCAATTTCACAAATTGACATGGTAAAACAAGTCTGTGCCATTTTTACGGAGGCTCCAATTCACGAAATAAAATCAATGAAGACATTTCCTTTGCAAGTCCGCGTGTCATTGTTATGCTCCTCTGGTTGCGTGGAAAGCCTTTGGGTAAAAGGAGGACAACTCTAATCAGAAGGAGAGTCATTGTCTTCGGGAAAGCGTGGACAATGCATTTCTGGGCCAGTGCTCTGACCACAGTGGCGGCCCCTAGTGTTTCTGCCTGAGGGGACCCGATTCCAGAGCAAGACAGGCTTCTTCAGTCAGGGACGCTCTGAGGAAAATGCCTGGAGTCCCAGCCAGAGCACTTTCTGCAGCAAACTATGGCTGCTAACCATGAGCCTGCCACCTCTTTCTTGTGAGGTTATTTTCACGTTGTTATAGTCGGAGTGCACAGTTGGTGAAGTTTATCGGTCTTTTTCAAACATGGGCCGAACTGAAGATTTTGTCAGAATCATGTAAGGGCTTAAAAAAACAACCACAGCAGCAAAAGAAAAAAAAAATCTCTAATTCCATCTCACTGTCATCTAGTTGATCCCAACTAACAGGAAATCCACAGGACAGCCCCCGTAAGTTCCCCAGACTGTCACCCTTTATGGGTGAGAACACCGGGTCCTGTTCCCTCGGAGTGGCTGGTGGTTTCAAACAGCTGACCTGGAGGCTAGCAGCTCTCTCCACAACCACTCCACCTGTAGGGCTATGTCTGCATTCTCTAAGGATGATGAATCAGTAGACATGGATTAGTGCCCAGGATGCTCGATTAAGAAAAAATTTCAGGAGCATCAGAGGTAAAACCCATGTTTATAAGTCACTGACCTCGTCATGTTGCTGCTTTCTTTCAGAAAACAGCCATGAGCTAAATAAATGAGGAAGACTGGGATTGCTTTATGTCAGACCCTAACAAATGACTTGAGCTTTATTAAGGAGCTTAACAATCTGAGACTCATGACAGATACACAGCATGAAAAGCCACATAATTTTGTCCAACCTGAGACCGTTCTTGGACAAGTCTTTTTCCAAGCAGGAGCTGCTCTTACCCAGATTTCTTTAGAGCCCAGGCAGATAATACAACACAAAAAGGCACCCAGGAGCAGGCAATAGCAGATAGCAGGGAGTATACGCATCTAAAGGCATTCATATCTAATCAATTAAAGGAAAAAAATCACAGAGCTGGCTAAACAACATCCCGCTAGCCATGTGTAGCCTGCAGACAGCCAAAGTGCCATCACCCAAGAACTGGCAGATACAGCGTGTTACAGACGAAAGGCCCCACCCTGGCTCAATCCACGGCAGGCAGTGGAAGTGAAAGAACACAGAGAAGAACTTCTGGGTTTTTGCAATGGCAAACAGAAGCCAAACCACATAGGCTGTAAAAGAAGCTTCATTCCTTCCTGGCAATCTGTAGAGACCATGCTAACATTCAGTGCAATACAGAGACTAAGAAGGGGAATTCAAACAAAGAACCCAGGGATTGGGGGTTCAAATATATCTTTACCTCCTCTTTTCCCACAAACTTTTTAAAGCCCTCTCAAATGCACCCCCTAATTAATTCTGGTCTGGCTGGACGGGGGTCTTATGAGATGATCTCCATTTAAAGATGCTGGTCCTGACAGGAGAAAGAGCAACCTTCTTACTTGGGTTGAAATCCTCAAGCAAATCTCATTCCTCTTCATCTTAAGCACTGCCTGCATGGAAATTCCTGATGTCTTTCAGGGTACATTTGGAAGGACTTTCAGAGGATTTTGTTTGTAAAACGAAGTCAGCCCACCCACTCCAAGTACCAACGATGATGGATTTTGTTAGAAAACTGGTACAAACAAGAGGAATTGCGTGACCACAGATGAAGCAACTTTGACAGGACAGTGAAAGAAAGAAATAGCAGACAGGCACAAAGAGCACCCAAACTCTACAGGTGCAATGGGCAAGGGACCCCCTCCCAGCTTCCTCTTCGACTGTCTGAATAAAGACGTTCTTAGAGCAATATGTCTCTTAGGTGTGTCTCTCCTCCCGTGGAGATGTGCCATTTTCAGCCCTAAATAGGCTACTTTTGGCAGACATCGCCTCTGTGGTGTTGGAGGGATTTTCAAAAGCACCCTGTACTCAGTTCAGGTACCACACTGCAGAATTGTAAGGCCCAGAATTGTAAGGCCTGACTGAGGCCGAATCTCATCCTCTGAATGCAGTCTTTAAAACATAGTGAGATTGGAGCTGCTGGATGGGTGAAGAGAAGGTGGAGTAGAGAGAGGGAATCAACTGCAAGGATCTACACATAACCTCCTATCTGGAGGACAGACTTCAAAGGAGTGGGCTGGGGGAGAGGTCGGGCAGTGTAAAATATGACAGAACAATAATAATTTATAAAGTATTGAGGGTTGCTGGGGGAGGGAGAGCAGGGACACAGGGGAAAGGATGGGACGCTGATATCAAGGGCTCAAATGGAAAAGTGGATATTTGGAGAATGATGAAGGCAGCAGGCATGCGAAGGTACTTGGCGCAGTGTATGTATTCATGTATTGTGAAAAAGATGTATGAGTGAGTCCCCAATAAAATAATTTTTAATACAAAAAATAATAAAAGAAAAAAAAAAGAAAACCCAGGTGGGAAGGGTGACCGAAAGGTGCCCTGAGGGTGAAGGCCTTATGCATTGGGCTTCCCTCCTCAAGGTCAGCAGTTTACACCACCAGTCACTCAGCAGGAGAAAGGGAAGACTTCCTACTACGGGTGAGAAGTGACAGCCTCAGAAGAGCACTGTGCTTCTTGCAGTTCCACCCTGCCCTCTAGGGGCGCTATGAGGGAGCATTGATTCCATGGCAGCACACTTTGGTGTGGGGGCGCCACCTGTCAGCTCTTACTCAGGTTTTTCCACCTGAATTTCAGAAACTGATGGGGGCATTGGGGTTGGGTCTCCAGGTCTTCCTTCCAGAGGGTCTCCGAGTGGTATCAAACCTACAACCTTTTAGGCACACGCATTCACTGAACCACTGGGATCCTCAGTGACTGTAAGAAGTCACTGTGATTTGGATTAAAGGTTTTAAAGGTAGCCGTTTATTTAGAAATTCAACTTATGAGGTTAGGTAATTCTATTTTGTGAAAGAAAAAAATAGTCTGGTAAACCACTCATTGTCCATAAAACATGACCGGCTTTGCATTGTGTTCTTGGACTACCCAGCAGTCCTGAGGGCTGGGTTTTTCCAGAGAAGCAGGCCTGAGCAGCCTGTAGGGGGCGCTCTGTGACACATGTCTCCTTGGACTAAGATTTATTTTTTGAGAAATGGTAAGGGAAAAAAAATTAAATAAAAGGAATAGAACAAAAGTAGAAATATAATTAATTTCCCAATGTCACCCATTTTTCTCAAATTAATAAAGATAAATTATAAGTATGTTAAAAACGGACACGCTTATGTAATCTTATTAAGATCCAGTATATAAAACAGTGTAAACACATGCAACTGTCAGCGGGAATCTCTCCTGAATATACAGACACATTAGCCTAAATATTTGTGCCTCTGAGATTATTACAATAGAGTAGGAACTTCTTAGGAGGAGTGAAAAGGAGGTCAATTCTCTAATTTCTTGTGCATAAGTAACATTCCAAGAGCTAATTGAAAATGCAGATTAAGAGCTCTGTGCCCAGAAACTGGATCCCTAGGCGTGCGGTGAAGTCTGGGAATCTCCCTGTTTCAGAAGCCCCCTTAGATGACTGGTGCAGGTGGTCCTAGCCACCCTTGAGGAGTACCTTAGCTCCACCCCCCCACCCCCCCACCCCCCCGAAAAAAATCCCAAAACACAGCAAACTCACTGCCATAGAATCTACACCAATTCGTTGTGTCTCCAGAGGAGACAGTAGATCCACTCTTGTGAGTTTCCAAGATTGACTCTTCATGCGAGTGGAAAGCCCTGTCTTTGTCCCGCGGGTTTCAAACTGCAGACCTTGCAGTCAGCAACCCAACTTGTAGCCATTATGCCACCAGGGCTCCGACCAAACAAGATGTGCTGTGGCATCCTGGGTCCTGCGCTGGATGCTAAGCAAGCTGCCATTTATGAGGTCATGCCCTCGGGCAATAGCTCCAGTCATACGGTGTGTATATGAACACACCGAATCAGGAGGAGGCTCTTGGGAAGTTCTTAGCCTGCTAAGAACATTGCTAACAGAACACGAAACAGTGTTCTGAAATAAATAGTAGCCTTATCATCCTATGACAGTTGTTAATTGCTATCAATGTGCCACAGACTTAGGGTGACACTATGGATGCCCGGACCGAACTGCACTCTGTCAATTTTGTGTTGCCTGGCTTTCTGAAAGATGCTAGGTCTTTCTTCTGAGGCAACTCTGGTTGCCCTTGAACACTTACCCTGTTGATTAATCATCCACTTCATCCACTGTCCCACCCTGGTAGCAAAGGTACTGTATAACTCAGACCCAGTTTACTGTGCCCCCAGTCTCCTGCCGTAAGGAGCTCTGGTGGTGCAGTGGGTTATGTGTGAGACTGGTAACTGCAAGGGCTGCAGTTTGAAACCACCAGATACTCCATGGGTGAAAGATGAGGCTTTCTGCTCCTGTAAAAATTCATAGTCTCAGAGGTCCATGAGGACAGTTCTCTTCTGTCCTTACAGGGTCAGTAGGAGCTGGCAGAGACTGGATGGTGGTGAGTCCGTGTTTCCCTTGCCATTCTCTTGACTTTACTAGACTCCTTGCTTTCTTGTCTCCATTTGACATGCTTTCCCCGGCCTTCTCCTTGACTTTTTGGGGCAGGTAGCTGTGGACATCCCCCACTGCTACTTTCTCGAAGAGCCCACACTACAGAAGGGCGGTCCTTGCTGTGGGAGACCCACATTCTCTATTCTTGCCTGCAGAGATTTGTCTTGAGCAGAAATGATCATATTCTCCAAGTAGGCGACCATTGCCTGGTCTTCCTGATGAGAGGCACTGAGACCTGGCCTGTCCTTTGCACTTTGGAGACCTTGCTCCTAGAACAGTGTCTCGCACTCAGCGGTGCTTACGGAATATTTGCAGAATGATTGAGCCAATGAAAGAATGCATGAATAAGACGAGAGGTTCCACCCTGCCTGTCTTCTTTCATCTTCAGGTTGATATCAGGGCCAGCAAAGACATGGATGCATGAGAGAACTGAAAATATAAACCAGGGCATAGACTCCAAACAGTCTCACACTATAATTATTGATTACCATTGATCCATAACTGGTGTTGAATCGAGACACTGTCTTTTAGTGGGGGGCATCTAATGGAATATCTTCTGATATCTAGGAGCTGTTGTAAGTGAAGGAGGAAGAAGATAGAAATATAACCCAGGACATGATGGAAGAATCAATTCCATCTCCTCCCCGCATCAGAGATCAGTAAAAGCAGATCTTCACTGAAGGCAGCTTCTCCTAAGAACTGAGATCACCGAGACAGGCTGCCTGTGCCTGAGAGCAGGGTGGCTGCTCACTCACCTACAGCGTCAACATTTCACACGAGGAGAAGCTGAAGAGAGCGATGTTGTCAAAATATACAGCTTCTCTACAGCACGTGTTGGAGCACCACGCTTGAGCAAAACATAAAAGTCAAAACAAAAATGCATATCAAATGTGGTTCCAGGTAGCATTTGAAATTCCCAACAGCATGAATGATGCAAGAAGATGCACAGGCCTCATCCTTCACAAGATGTCTGCAAAAGGAAAGGGCCGTGGACACTCTTGACCCAAGAGTCGCGCAGTTATTTTAATCATGGTTTTCTGCAAGTGATGATCAAGAGGAAATCAGAAACTACCTCGGACTGCAGCTAACAAGGGATCGTTTAAAGCTTGATTCTCCAAAACTTCTCAATTGTTCTCATTCCCTCGCCCACTGCTCCCCACAGCTGTGCCCTGTCCTCTCGGTTTAAGCCGATTACCATCATTACGGAGACATTTCCCTAATTGTATGCGCACCACGGTCAGATCTGAGAGCAGGTCAGAATAAGGCTGCAGCTGCTCCCGCGGCCTGCATAACTGGCCAGCCAGTAGTGGGCTGTTGACCTCTAAAAAGGTTAACAGGCACTTACTGGCTCTTCACATTTAACACAACCCTACATTTAAAAGACATGCATATATTCATTATTAATCACACTTTACTTCTAATCATCCCAAGGCGGTTTCCTCAGGTTGTGAGAGCCTTACACCCAGAGAAGCATGATTCACGGCAGAGGATGAGCCAAAGGGCGCTGAGGGGATTTTGACCCAGCCACGTGAAGGGGCCACGCCCTCACTTGCTGCCCAGGAGTGTGTCCATTCAGATGAGATGTGTTTCTGGGGGAGGGAGTAGAATTGCCCCCTGGAGTTTCTGAGATTATACATCTTTAGGGGGGCAGAAAACCTCATCTTTCTCCCTGTGGAGGGCGCACTTGGTAGGTCTGAACTACTGACCTTGTGGTTAGCACGACCCTGCGCATCACCCACCATGCCGCCCAGGGCTTCCTGCATGACACCGTGCCAGTTCATTTGCAAGAGCCTTGGCACAAAGGGACCAACACCTAGATTGGTCTATTGACAAAAATCACTCAATAAATATATCTTTTATTATTACGAAGGCCGGTGCTCTACTGCCACGACACATTTCCTGCACACAGTGTAATGGAATCCCCAAGACAGCCAGGATCTAACCAGTGCTTTCAGGTCTTCATCTTGCAGAGGGGACGCTGTAAACTCGGAATCCTCCACTACTCACTTACAGACTCTGATACCGACTAGACTCTGGTGCATTTTGAAATCAGGTTGAAGACAGGTAAATTATTTATTTTACAGTGCAAAGGAAACATATATACATATATCACAGAAGGAAAGAGCCACTCACTTTGAGTTGTGCATAAGTCTTTTTCTGATTTGGGCATATACCATTGACTCACACAGAAAAGAAAGAAATGTGTTTTTCTCTTGACCATCTTCACTACTTCCCCTGTGCTGCCTAATACCTCCAAACACATGACCCTTAGGACCAACCTCTAGACCTGAACAGGCCAACCTGGACTCCCAGCTTTCTTTCTCCAAAGGCAGCGCCCAGGAAAAGGTTCTATTCTGCTTCAGCTTTGCACAAATGACCTTGAGAAAAAGGATGGACACGGTGGCTGCTGCTATGGTCTCCAATGGCCCAGGCTAAGACCGTGTTTCGTTCTGTCATACAAAGGGCTGCTATGACATGGCATGACATGAGATTAAGTAATCTCCATAACAACAACTTGCACAAATGGAATGAGATGATAGATAGAACAAGTAGTTCTGGTATTCCTGCACATGGAAGTGAGTTGTCCTAGACATCTAAGCCAGTGATGTTCTACTGCATCATAAGCAGTCGCCCACCCTTACCACAATGTATAAATGAATCTGGGTACAGGCTAAGAAGAGGCCACATCAATCTAGTACACCTTCAGGGTTGAGACACACTCACCCTGAGAGGAATAAGAAAATAAGCATGAAAAGGAGAGATACAGGGGATAAAATTCCACAATCAAACTCACTGCCATCGTCAATTCCATCTGTAATAAATTAAAATAAGTAAACTTTACAATTTTTCCTTCTCTTGAACACATTTAAAAGGTACACCCAAGCCAAATGATTTCTGTGGAATTGACTCTGACTCAAAGTGCCACTACTGCAAGAGAGGGTAAAACTGCTCCATGTGAATTTAATTAATTTAATTCATTCATTCACCCACTCATTGAGAAGACATGTGGGACAAGCAATGTGCCAACACAATGGTTCATGATTGACTAACTATCCTTCCACAATTTACCTTCCTAGTAGACTAGTAAACCCTCAGATGCACCAGGCACTCCTCTGTGTTCACAGGACAGTCCGGGGCTCCAGGGTGACAAAGATCACTCAGGAAAGACAACCCTTTCTGACCCTATGAGTGTGGGGTGGATAGAAAACACAATGTAAGACACTGAGAGCTTGAAAGAAGAGGATGTTAGGTGCCTGCATGTCAGTTATCAAGATAAAGTAAAGTTAATATAGATTAAGTCAGGATCAGTATTTCCCACTAACACTTTAATGGAGTCAATGGACTAAAACAATAAATAAGTGTCTCAACTTCTCATTCTTATGCACAGATATAAGCATCACAACCAAACCAAATCACTGCCTTCCAGTGTATCCTACCTCCCATTGGCCCGATGAGAGAGAGTAGAACTGCCCGCCCCTTGGAGCTTCTGAACCACCCTCCTCTTCCCCTGTGCAGAACCAGTGTGTTGGAATTGCTGACCCAGTAGCTAGCAGCTCAAGGGGAACTCAATGCACTTTCTTAAGAAGATTCTTAGGGTCTCCTTAAAGAGTCACCTGAAGTGGTCCAAATAGTCCAGAAAGTTCTTGTGTTGCTTCAAATCATTCGTTTCAATAATATTTTTGTATACACTATTGTGATTCATCAAATCAAGAAATTGACACTTGATAATAATCATAAGTAAACTACAGAACTTATTCTGATCTCACCAGTTAGTTTGCTCATATATCTCTCAGTATCATGTGTGGTACTGGGACATTTTACCACATGACCAAACAATGGCTTTTAGTGCAAAGAAAATATGTAAGAGATAGCACCTACAGGTGACATAGTTTAGATGACAAACCAACAATAAATTAAAACTAGGACACCAACTGGAAAAACAAACACACACACACACACACACACACTTCATTTTATTTCCATTGCAGCAGCTCTGCTCCAACTGAAAGTCAAAGCAATACTTGTGTAATATTTATAACAGATTATGTAACAAAGCCTTACACTGTAAATGGTATTTGCATAGACAATGAGAGAGAGAGAGAGAGAGAGAGAGAGAGAGAGAGGTGAAACGCAAAACCAGATAGTCATCACAGAAGGGTTCCCAGATCATATCCACTCAATGCAAACCCATTGTAGAAGAAGCCTACATCTTCAGATAGCTCCAGTATGGACCTCAGGACATGTACCTGAAAATTTTGCAGCTCATGCAAACATGGATGGTTTCTTTCATGTTTTGAGTACATCAAAAGGAATAAAACAGTTACATCATTTGGTTCTCCATCTTTTCTGTTTTGTTTTGTTTGGGGAGAGGGGCGTGAAATAGAAAAGGAAAACTCAGCCCAAAGTTCCCTTTCTCTTCCTCTGCTTTTCCTTATTCCTTCAGGAACATTTTTTTTTGCAGGGGCGGGGTAAATAAAATGAAGGTCTGATTTCTCTAGAATGCTTACAGCCTTTAAATAAATGCATACATGTTCATAATTATAAGTAAGGCAGTTGCTATTTTGCATCAGTAGAAATTAAGAAATTAAAAACCAAAAGGGGGTTTTCAGGAACACAGCGGAATTGCTTTTTTAATAATAGATTTGGCTCCTTTAATCCACTCTTAATCTAATTAAGACAATGAAAAGCATTGGGCTGTCATCTCAGAAAATGGCAAAGATGCTATAAACAGAGGGCAATAAAGTGATCAGTTCACAGCCCATCAAATGTGCTCACAAGCAGAGTAACGGTTCTTATTGTGCTGTGTAACATTTTTCCAATTTAACAAATGTTTTCACTTAATGACCATGGCCCCATCATCAGAGGATGAACAGGCTGAGGGGCTTCTCCTTCTGGAAAGTGTGTCTGAGCTGGTGAACACACAGTGTGAGGTTAGAAAATGCACAAATTGATGCTAACGTCACAAATAAGTGAAGATAATAATTAAGTGGTAAAACCTTTGGCATTAAAAACAGCAATGGTGTTATTAATACCCAAATGGCACCAAAACAAACAGCATTGATGGAATTTAATTAAATGATTTTATGATTGTGTATTCTTTGCAAGCTCAGTTGATTACAAGGGTTATCCTTAGATGAGTGTTTAAATGTGTAAGCTAAGATTCTATCTCATGGCCTTTGGTTCAAATATTTTCTATAGATAAAGCATAGTTGCCCGTCCCCCCGCCCCCCACTGCATGAAAAGTGTATGTGAGGTAATGAGGACAGAGTAAACTGGTCTTGGTCTACAATCAGCTGAGAAATGTTAAGGTATTTAACCCTGAGGCTAATTGGAAAGTTTCGTTTGTTTCTTTTTTTTTTTTTTTGAAACGATGATTGACATCAAAAGAAAATGCGTTGTTTGATATATCCCTTAATTATAATTAAGATAGCATAACTGTTTATTCAACAATGTCACTGAAGGCTTAAAAAAATGGGCCAACTTTGTGACTCTGAGGACTTCCTTGCTCTCTGAATCACAGCCATGCCACAAAAAGATGTCTCACATTCTGACATTAGAACACAATGGACTCTTCTCACTCACGGTTTGTTTATGTGAGAGACAAAATACAATGAAACAGGACTCACAGTGTAGATCAAAGGAGTCAGGAAATCTTCATCACAAATTCAAGGTCCCCACCTCGGGCTAACTTCCTTTGTTACGAATAGCACTAGCAAGAAAACCAACCAACCACCCGAGTGGCGACACCTGGCTCCCCAAAGATGTCCAAATCCGAAATGCCCTCTGTTGTGTTCATCCAACGAAGCATGACCATTAACAGAATTTCCAAGCTTGAAAGTCTTTAGATGATTTACAGTGAAAGTGGTACAAGAGGGTGCCGTGCTTCCTTCTGTTGTGCAAAAGATCATTAGGGGTCCGAGGGAACTTGATGGCCCCTCATAACCACCACAACACATCTTTATGGGAGCAGGCAGCCTCATCTTTCTCTCAAGGAGACCTGGTGAGCTTGAACTGCTGGCCATGCGCGCAGCAGCCCAATGCCTGTCCCACACCACCACCAGAGCTCCCACTAGTTGTCCAATTCCCTTTCAGGGAAACTTACTGAGAGTCTGGTCTTCTGGTAGCATCCACTGCTCATGAACGCTGAAAGAAGACAGTCTGCATGAACACATACTTTTAAACAATGGGGGGAGGGGCAGAAAACATACTCCACCCATATTACTCACAGCAACAGGAGAGTCCAGGAGAGAAATATTGTTATAATAAAAAAAATCCTTATTAAGTGACAAAAAAAAATGAATGCTTTGTTCTGAAACAAGATCAAGTTGTTTGGAATGTTTATGAGTACTGTCAGGAGCGCCGATGCAGTTCTCATAAATTATCATTTCCCTTTATCCCTCATTTATATAAGTGTAACTAATATGAAGGATGCTGATCCCCTGGGTGAGATAAAGGAAGCGCGTGCTTCCAAGCAGAGTTGTCAATGATGAGGGAGTGAGCCCACAATTGAGAGATGAACTTTTGACATATTTTGCGGAGGGGGGGGGGGCATCACTGCTCTTCGGTGGTGGGAGTAGGAGGCCCAGCCCCACTGCTGGAATTGAACCTCCGTCCCCCTGGGCCGCAGTCCCGCGCACGACCACTACGCCACCACCACCGGGGCTCAGCCCCCTGTGACATATTTTATAGGAACTTTACCCTCAGTCCCTGGAAGGGAAAAGGAGAAACAGGATGAGAGATAAGCTGTATAAAAGAGACGGTTATGGGACCTCCGCTGTAATGACACCGCATCCCCCACTTGCCACTAGTTCTTCCCCAGGGCCCCTCTTCAAGGCCTGACCACGTGTCCTATTTGACTTTGGTATACATCTCCCTTCCTCATGCAACCAGAACACACCATAGGGTGACAAAGGTTTTGTTTTTGTTTTAATTTATTTCCCACACATCTTAGCCTATCAAGTTAACCTAAAACAATGCTTTACACTTCTCACATAATGTTGTTTTAGCTCCGTGACCTCTAATCAGTTCTGGTTCACAGTAACCATATGTACAGCGGAACTAAACCTTGTCCACTCCTGCACAACCATCAAAGTCTTTATATGTGAGCCCCTCATTTCATTGGAGCCCTTATGCCAGTCCATTTTCTTATAAGTCTTCCTTTTTCCCATGACCCTCTGCTTTAACAAGCATGATTCCTTCCTCTAGGGACAACACCCTCCTGATGAGAAAGCACAGGAGATGGACTCTCACCGTCCTTGAGGCTCAGTAGAACAATGGCTGTCCTTTTTTCAAGACAGATCTATTTATTTTCTGGAAAGTACCTAGTACTTTCAGTATTCTTTGACTACACCATCATTCAAGTAAATAAATTCCTTTCTAGTCATTCTTTCTGCGCACAACAGAAAATTGAAGAGAATAGCTTTGGTGTGATGCAGCTTTATTCTTTAACATTTTAAAGAGGAATTTTTGTTATTTTGTTGTGAAAGCCAATTTCCAGTGCAGTAAGTTGTTTTCTTCTTGACAGGTGACTCCATGAACATTGATTTTGGATCCAAGGAGAATGAAATCCTCGAAATATTCCTTTTATTTCCCAAGCATCATTAAGTTGTTTATTAGTGTAGCTGTGAAGATATCTGCTTTATTTGCAGTGAGCTGTGATCCATGTAGAAAGCAGTAAGTTTCAAGTTCTCTTCACCTTCAGCAGGCAAAGTTGTCTCTTCTGTACATTATAGATTGTCTTCCATCAATCTCCATGACTGTTCCTCTTCGTGTAATCCAGTTTCTCAGAGCACGTTGCTCATCACAAACCTCAAATATAAGGGGTGGAGATAGGAATCTTCTCTTCTATAAGACAGTGCTATACTGTGCTGTGAACCCCAAGGTCATCACTTGAGCCCATTAGGGGTCTTTAGGGAGAAAGATGGGACTCCCTGCTCGAGTAAAGATTTACAGCCTAGGATACCCTGAGAGTCAGTTGTATTCCTTCCTGCAGAATCACTGTATGTCAGAATCAACTCAATGGGCAAATATCAAGATCTATGTGCCTTAAAAGTCAACTGCTCAACCTGGCAGGGCATCAGGTCAGCTTTCTGTGACTCCAGGGGTTTAGATTTATTTGGTTCCTCTTTCTCACTTGGTGGTAGTGGTCTGGCTCCTGGTATCATTACATCTAATACTGCTTGATATAGGAGAGGCCTTCAAGACCAATTACCACCTTTTTATAGATGAATAAAATGTTAGAAAGGGTGAAAGTGACTTCTCCAATATTGCTGTCGGTTAGTTAACTTGGTGCTTTGACTTCCTACTAGGGGCTAATTCTGGGTCAAATTCACAATGACTGGGGTCTCTGCTTTTTCATTTTTAAAATAGTAATGGCAGTTGTCATATCCATCTTACAGTGTCTTTGGAGAATTAAGTGAATACATTCACAATACCTAGACCAGTTCTTGTATACAAAAGTAAAAAACTACTCTTTACGGACCTTGGATTAACCTCAGAATAACTGAAGGTGGTCCCTTATGTTACAGATTAGAAATTCGAGGCATCGTGATGCTTAGGGAGGGACCCTGGGTGGTCTAGTGGTTACCCATCAGGTTGGCAGTTTGGAACCACTGGCTGTTCTGAGGGAGAAAGGCGAGGTTTTCTACTATTCCTTAAGGAATTAGAGTCTCAGAAACCCACAAGGGCAGTTCTATCCTGCTCCATCGGGTTGCTGGGTCCGAATCACCTTGGTGGCTGTGAGTGTGGTTTTGTTGAGCTTCTCGGTGGCACGCTAGCAGTCACCTAGTAAGTGGGAGGGGAAGCATTTGAATTCATTAAGTCGGACACCAAGCACAAACACTTCAAAACCACTATGGCCTAGTGGTTACATTGTAGCCTGTGATCCTTGAGATCTGCTGTTCAAAACCACCAGAAAGTCTGCTGGAGCAAGGTGAGCCTTTCTAGTCACATAAAGAGTGATAGTGTTGGAAACTGACTTGAGAGTTTCAAGTGGACTCTGACTGATGGTGCTGCCAGGTGTGTCAGAGTAGAATGGTGATCCATAGTTTCTGAGGACTTTTTTTTTTTAAGAAGTAGATTGTCAGGCTTTTCTTCTCAGGCACATTTGGGTAGACTGCAAGCACTAACCTTCCTGTCAGTAGCAGAGTCCCTTCATTGTTTGCTTTACCCTCTCTACCATGCAGTTAGCAGTTGCCACCAATTTCACTCAGACAGGGTTTTCTCCTCACATAAAGAGTCTCTGGCACCCACAGGGACAGTTATATTCCATTCTTTAGGGTCACCATGAGTCAGAATCAACTCCATGGCAGAAAGAAGATGATGAGATCACTTTTACAATCAGACCTAACTCTTCCACCTATGTTTCCACCTGTTGAGTTCTGCTGACACAAAAATTTCATTCATGACCCCATTGCCGTTGCTCTAGTCTGAGGTTTGCAATTTGTACCTAAAGCAAATATGTCTGTTCTTGTCACTGGAGACTTCCAATGGGCATTTCCATTTATGAGCAAGCCTCTTACAGATTGTCCAAATGCCACCATTTGGAAAACCTTAAGAGTTGAATGCTGCCACACTTGTCACTTGATGGTCTCATGTCATTGAGGAGGTCAAAGAGAAGTCACATATATAAAAGTTTCGCTCAAAACATTCCATATGTCAGGTTTGTGCTACATAAATGTAGCATGGTTATAGGCAACGTATGATAACAGTTTGTCAAATACAATTCACTGAGTCCAATTGAAATTAATGAAGGGTGTAAAAATGACAGCTATCTGACATATTTCAAATCTTGATTTGACATTTACAACCTTTTAAAGTTATTTTTAAATGCGGCAGTGTTTAAAATGTATTGAATATATCACATGCCACTAAGCCACTGTTGGATGATTGGGTATGTAGCCATGGAAATTAACACAAGGCCACATTTCCTAGCCTTAAAAAAAAAAAGAAAAGAAAAAAGCATGCAGTATGCCTAGACATAAAAGAAATAAAGTAACTCATGAAAATTAAATAAGTGCCCTCTTTTGCCTATTTTCTTTTGTGTGTGTTCATCACTATGGAAATATATGTCTTGATGGAAACTCTGCTATAGATTGGAATGTGATTCTGTGAGCTAAATCTAAATGATGGGGGAGGGGTGGAAGAAGAGAGGAATGGGGGTTGAGAAATAGCTTGATTTCAGAAATCATGGTGCTACTGGGAGCTGCATGTGGGTGGGATGCAAAAGAGGGTAGCCGAGACTGCCTCTGTGTCCAGCCCTGGCTTCAGTAATGGCCACTGATTCTGACCTCTGACAATGCACCGTGTCCTCATTCATGCTTAAAGATCAAATAACTACCAGGGAAAAGTCGTGAGGTGGAAATAGTGACCCATTGGGCTGAGGACCCATACAATTGCTGTAGGGCAGTGGTTCTCAACCTGTGGGTCATGACCCCTTTGGGGGACAAAAGATGATCTCTTTCACAGGGGTCATCTGACTCATAACAGTAGCAAAATTACAGTTATATAGTAACGATGAAAATAATTTTATGGTTGGGGTCACCACAACATGAGGAACCATATTAAAGGGGTCACAGCATTAGGAAAGATGAGAACCACTGCTATAGCGTATTTGAAACATGAAGCAAAAAGTAAATTGCTATTACTCAATCTACATATACTTTCAAGTACCTCTCTATCTAGACTGTTTGACAAAACTCTTTGTCTTTTAACGTGAAATCCTAACAGAATAGTGTTGTTCAAGCTGACACCTGCTAACAAGGACAGGCGGGTGCCTCAGACAGAGCAGGAGGTTGTTTGTGACTACGTGATGCAGCCTTAGACCAGAGTTTCCCCCATTTTTAAAATCAAAGAGCAGAACCATGTACTGTGGGAAAATGTCCAGCAAAGGGACCCTGGGTGCCTATCTCTTGGCTTCTTCAAGGAAGAAGCCTATCTCTTGGCTTTTCTTCAATCTGCTTTATATAGTGCCATGGACTTTCCCTTATGAGGAACCAACTTCTTAAACATCTTTGGAGACAAAATACTGTTTTGCGCCTCCTCCCCCAAAAGATAAAAATAAAATTAAAATTAACTTGAGAAGGAGAGCCTGGTGAGAGGAGAAAAATGGCTTGAGAAACAGAGTGAGCATGCAGCAAGGCAAAGTGTTGCCAATAGTCCCATCACTTAAATAAATGGCACATTCTTTATTCAACATGCAACTGTTGCTGATATTTTGTCCTGAGAGGGCAGGCATGGACTAGAAGGGCAACTCCACCTCTGTAATCCTGGATGAGAAGTCTGAGTCCTAGTTTTCTCATTCTAAAATGGAGCTGCTAGTGTTGACCAAACTACCTCCAAGGCTTGCTGTGACGGGACCATGTAACAAAATGCATGGACAATCCATGCACCACTATGTGATGTTGCTGGTGATGCATGTTGTGGTAGAAGAAGAAGCGGCATCCTCAACTTCCATCTGGAAGGGGATTCTGGTAGTTTATGGACAAGGGCAGGGCATTCACTAATGGATAGAAAAGCGGTGTCTTCTTTATTTACAAAGTTCATCAACAGAGACCAGCTATGCATCCCCAATTGAAAAAGAAAACAACAAAAAACTGGCTCACACCCCTCCACAAAGACACGATAGCAATTATTCAATGGCAATGCTCCTATAAATTAGAGGAATTCTCCATCCAAGAGAAGGCTTCCCTTTGGCCCATCTGACATGCTTTTGACATGTCCCTCTGTCCAAAAGCAAAAGCATTTTCAAGAAACACTGGACAACCGTCCAAAAAAATTATGTTTTGGTTTTTTTGCAAATCTGTATGCTCCTGTGAGACACAAAGCAACAAGCTCCAGTCCATTAGTATGACAGGTAGCGCTCTTACTAACAACTGCTTTTTACTCCCTCTGACAAATGTGCTTGGTGCCACAGTTGACGTTTGTGTGGTAATCAGGAGTGATGGAGAGGGGACGTCGGCGCTGCCGAAAGTGCCCCCCGATTTAATGTGAACGATTTGTCAAATGTGCTGCGATAGCAATGCTGTCAGACCCGGGCAGGGAAGCACTCTGTCATCTTTGCACCGACCAAGGTCACTTTGGCAGGGAGAGGAGGGCTCTCGCCAGTGAAATTTTCATGTTTATCTGTGATGCGCATGGCCTACTTTCACAACTTGTTTTTCCTCCTATTAACAGATAACCATCTCAAGGGTTGGGAGACACTCCCATAGAGAGAATGCTGCGACATGAGACACTTCTGCCTCGGGACAGCCACCACATGGTAATGCTGACAGTCTGCACTCAGGATCACAAACACACACACCTCTGTTGGCCAAACACTTCCAGGAGGCATTGTTTCCGGCTGCCACAGCGAGATCACATTGTGCCTTTCCTGTAGAATGCTGTCCATATCTGTAACTCACATGCGCTGGAATGGCAAGAGGGTGAGTTTGTGATCTTCTGGACATCCAGTATCTCCCACACATTGCAAGAACAACGCTGAGATTTGGTCTTGACACAATAGAATGAGTGCCTTGACCAAATCTTCAGGAAAAGTTAGAGAAGACAAGTTAAAAACAAAGAAACAAACAAAAGCTAGGAACATACTTTTGTTGATTAATACACATGAATGAGGAGTGATGGACTATTAGAGGAGGTTGAGTCAGATGTCTTTGTTTTATATTCTTTTCATATTCTTTCTAGTGACCATCACGGTACTAGGTATAGTCCCTCACAGAGAATGTAAGCTATATAGAGTGGAGGGTCTGTCTCTTTGAACTTGTGTTTTTATCATGTAACATAACAGCTGCTCAGTGAATGTTGATAGAATGAGTGACTATTAACTCAAAAGAATGAAGGCCAGGAAATTTGGTGCAAGGGTCTAAGGATCCATGCTAGGAGAAGGTGGGGACAGGCAAAGTCATGCATTTACTTTGGGGAGAAAGACTCTATGTCCAAATACCAACAAGGGTTACGTTTATGGAAAGGAATTTGGGTCATCAGCTGATGGCATGCAGAAACAATTGGAGACTGGCCATATTCAGAATTGTAATTGATTTTTGTTCATTCTGTGAAGTACTTCCTTTTTTTCTTTTCATTTTAATTTTGTTGCCAACATTTAAATATTGGGAAGCGTTTATACAGAGGTTCACATTTGGATCAAGTGACCCTGGAATAGGCACGAAGAGCAGCCCTCCCCATGGGTATTCATTCTCTAGCTTTCCTGGGAGGGAGCGTCTCGCAGACACTGGGCCCTCATGCCAGCTGCCATTTGTCACCACGTCTGCGCTGTTCCTTTTCTAAGGGTAGAGAGGCCTCTCTTCCAAGCATGTCTCAATCAACAGCGGCTCAGAGGGCTGAGTGATTTCTCTCTCCGCCACCTCCCTTCCCTCATTTCCATGCCCTGCCTGGCTCCTGTGAGCATTTGCATTTGTGACACCTGAGCAATGTCCTCCGGCGTGATTGCTTTTCTGATACAGCCAGGTTGGCAGCAGTCCCAACTGAGAACTGCTCGACTCCGATACACACAACTTACACAACATACTACATGGGAAGCAGCATACTGGGCATCACAGTAGGTGAACGCAGACTCAAATGATATTTCCAGAAGACCACAGAGGTAACGAACTCCTTGAATACTGGTCACCTGACAGATAGATGGCTTGGCATCGTTCTGGATAGCATGCACCTTTTACAGAGGAAGAAAGCAATGCAGCAATAGCACGAACTTATTTGCAACATGAGCAGGATGCCAAGGTCAGGCTGACAGACTGAGTCAGTGCACAACTCCTGGGCTATGGGCCACCGGAATTTCCCAGTGGCATCCCGAGTACATCTAATGGGACCATGGTGGAGACCCACTCTCTGAAACGGCCATGTTCCTCCTCCTGCCTCCTACCAGGTAAAAGCAGTGCAGACACACATGTCTTTGCTCAAGGTCCAGGCGGACGACGGGATGCGTCCAGAGTGTAGTTTTTGTCTGCCCCCAGCTCAAGGCAGCCTGTGCCCAGCAAAGCACTGTCTGTCTCGCTGACATCCCCATGCTGAGCTCCAGGCGGGATTCTTGTGATCCACAGTCTTTTCATCGACTGATTCTTATAAGAAGGTTGCCAGGCCTTTCTTTTTCTCTCACTGGCTGCCGAGGAAAGGATTCTGTGGGTAGAACTGCCTGTGTGAGTTTCTGAGACGGTTGCCCTTGAGGAGGTCAGAACGTCATGTCTGTTTTCCTTGGGAAGGCTGGTGGTTTAGGAGGGCTGAACTCCTGGTTAGCAGTCCAAAGTGGAGGCCCTATGCCACCAGGGCTTCTCTTTCTAGCCAATCTTAATCACGAAGTCCCACCCACATTTGCTTAGCCTCCTAGCAACTTGGGTGCCTCCATTGACAGCTGCAAATGGAGGTCACCGACTGTAAATTGGACTCAGGTCTGGGGCATGAATGGTGAAAATTCTATCTCTGGACCATGAGTATGTCCTTAAGGATACAGGTAGTTATGATATTATGGAAATTGCCCTTGGCCCCAGGGATGTGGATAATTGGATCTCTAGTCCTGGCTCCAGTAATCTATGTCTTGGTGATGTTGTGACACCTTATTAAAATTCAAGATTTTTTTCTCCCCTTTAAGTGGATGAATACATAAAACTCCCCTGGGGAGTTTTCAACACTGCACATTTTCCAAGGCTTCACTTTTCTTCTAGAAAGCATGCTATCTTGGTTGCACAAAAAATATGTATCTTTTTAAGTCTCCTCCTTCGATTAAGATGGGCATTCTAGTTAAGAATAACTGGATTGGATGACATGGCCTCACCCCACATCCAACCCCCCGCAAATGCATGGCTTCTAGTCTACTTTGACTCACTCTCGTGCTCTAGAACAGATCACCACTGTCCCTGCCAGTTTCTGAGACTTCACCAGAGAGAAAAGACCACAGTTTGCTCCTGCAGAGGGCTGGGTTGCTTCAAAGGACTAAATCTGTGAATTCTGAACAGCCCCGTGTGTAAAGCACTGGGACTCAGGAGCTGCTCCCCAGGTCCTGCAGCTACCATGATCTCTGAGAACCAGTGAAGCGAACATGACATTCAGCACACCCTATGCTGAAGACGGACAGGGGTATGGCTGCATGAAATGGAATAAAAAATGGGAGCTACCATGAATGGGAAATGCTAGAGCGGATGTGGAAGTTGTCCTTCTGTGATGAAAAATTAAACTAAATGAAGAGAAGAACTTGACCCATTCATGATCTCAAGGGCACAGACAAGTATTCTGCTTCTTCTAAGTAGCTGGGATGCCAACTAAGGGCACTCTGGGTGTAGCACTACATTTAAGAAAAGCACTTTGGAAT
Organism: Nesogale talazaci; assembly: GCA_004026705.1. Lineage (NCBI taxonomy): Eukaryota > Metazoa > Chordata > Mammalia > Afrosoricida > Tenrecidae > Nesogale > Nesogale talazaci. The sequence goes on along the minus strand of PVJH01000995.1, from coordinate 76,983 downwards.
GGATACTTGTTCACTGGCCCTTTTTTAGACAATATGACATATTAACCAATGCCTCTGAAAGGCACAGTATTTTCCACATTGAGCCTTTATACTTTGCCCATTGTCAATATGAAGCCCATACAGTAAACCTGACCCAGTAGGCATAGCGGGTTTTTAATATCCATGAATGAGTATCCTATAATCAATGAATGAAGAAGAAAAAGAAATGCTGGCATGATTTCCATGGTTTACTTTACCAAAATGGTTCTTAAAAGTATGCATTTTTAAAAGATGCATAAAATCACTATGCTCTGTGTAAACTTTGAATGATGCTCCATGGCCTACAGTATAAAGTTGAAAATTCTCTGTGTACTTTGGAGTTTATGTACATCTGCACTGGATGATAACTTTTTTAATTCATCTCTCACTACACATTGTTTCAAAAATGGATGTGTCTTGCTACTAAAGGCCCCCACTCTTCCCTCTACCTGGGATATCCTCTACTGATGTGTCCTCACAGGAACTTTTAATGCTGAACTACACAGAAGTTTTCCCAAGTTGTTCAGGAATATTAGCCATTCTTGTGGCACAGGGGAGGTTCCATCTTCTGTCTGATAAAGTCACTAGGAGTCCTAATCCACTCAATGGCAGTGATTTTGATATCCCTTTAGATCATCATTAACTCTTCCCATGCACCTTCATTACTTTCCACCTTTTAATAGTTGTGCATCATTTTGCCTAATAGACTAAAATCCACTTTAAGCTTCCTCCTAGATTTTGATATAATTCTGATATCTCAAACAATGTGTCCTGACAAGTGCCCACCAAAAGCAGTTTGAATCAACATCTAGTTGCATAGTGTTCTCATCCCACAGTGGCAGGCATGAAGAACATACTCTAAAGTATTTAACCTTTTTTTCAGACAGGGAAAATAGTAGGAGATCTTAAAGTGCGAAATTGTCAGAATCTTAATTCTACGTAAGATGTTACTTCTAAGCAAGGAGTCCCACCAGATATTTAGATCACAAGTGAGCTGCCCAGAAAGATTTAAAGTGACCAGATGACTTAGAGCACATAAATGCATATTTATAGATATTATTCCTACATGCATATTTTCAAGTGTTGCATGGATATCTATCATCTATCTATAATATAGTGCTCCTGGTAACTTCTCAGTCATAAAGGCACCTGTTGGAAATGAGATTAATAGCTAAGGACCATCATTTCAGGGGATATGTACGTCAGTTCACTTGACACATTTCATAAAGATAATGACCAATATTCTAGGCTTGTGAGTAGGGTCTGAAGTCTTAAAGCTTGTGAGTGACCAGGTAAGATATAGCTAGTAGTCTGTTACCATGTGCAGCAAAGAAAGATGAAGAAAACTTAATTAAGAAAATTAAGAAAGCAACTACTCCAAAGAATGAATGACCAACATGAATACCAGCATCCTCTTGTAACCTCATTCCCAAATAACAAGAACTAGTTCTATCCACTGCTCTGACAAAGAACAGAACAGAGGCCTGTATAAAGTTGTTAAAAGTATATAACAAAATTCAAAATTATATAAAGTACACACCAACTCGGCTTTGGGGTCTGATAGAGACCGGAAGAACTCTCAAGGCGACCTTTTACGTGGCCTGTGAAATAAACGCCCAGGAAAAGTACATTCCTTAGAACAATCAATGCGACGATACTCAGCATGAGCGAATGTTGAGAGATTTGACAGCGGGGAGGGACAGGGAAACTGGGTGAATGTTGGAAGCCAGGACAAAAGTGGGAAGAGGGTGGACACTTTGCAGGGACCTCCATCAATGTCATAGAACAATGTGAGTATGAACCAATGAATAGGAAACAAATGTGCTATGTAAACTTTTAACAAAAGCACGATAGAATTTTTTTTTTAATAAAGAAGAAGGAAAAATATTAAAATTAACAGCTATTTGAGAGGAGAGTGCTGTGTTTGGTAAAACAGAGGGACAGGGAACAAGGGGAAGGCTCTCAAGGCGATGGACGGACACCCTGACTGCAGTGATAGGCTGACGCATGGGGACGATGAGAAGACGGTGCTGGATGGGGCGCTGCACAAGGTTGCTATGGGTGGGAACTGAGTCAGAGAATCTAATGACAGCAGCCACAACTTTGGTCATGGTATCTCTCTGTGATACAAAAGAGGTGACAGGAAAACATGCCTCACTTAGTAGTGCATGGAAGTAGGCCACAAAGTAGTAACTATTTGATTTGTATGTCAAGAGTAAAAATTCAAGTTCAAACTATTTCACCTGAAGTCATTCTAATTGCAGAATGTGGACTCATTTTTGATCTCTACTTTCTTCTATTCTTAATAAATTGCAGAAAAAAGATTTTTGCATGCCTACTGCTCCCAGCTATTCATTTAGTAGTGAAATATTGACAGATTCTACTGTGGTATTTTTATTTCTTTTCTTTTATGATCATTCACCTCTTTTAATGTTTCACACGTGATGCTTTGAGAGAATCATAAACAAGGAGGTACTATTTACTTTCACCCTAGTCTAGCCTCTGAGTTAAATGTGCAGTGCTTTAGCAGATCATGGCTCATCACAATTAAGAACATCATACCTCATCTCCTGAACATCTTTCATAACTCAAAGGCATGTATGGCATGAAACTTCAGCTCAATTAGACAAAGCAATGAATGGAACACACACACACGCTGATGTGCACCCTGTTTCCCTTTTCCTATTGTAATGTTCCTCTTCCTTTTCCTACCTGCTGGTTGACAGAGCAGTCTTTAGCAAGGCATCGAGATGCAGATTCATCCTGCCTTCCCTGGCCTCACTGATACAGAAACCACTACATTGCAAACAGCTGTTTTGCTTTGACTCATCAAATTGATTCTTTCATCTTACACAATAAATCTAAGTATCTTACAAGTATTCCTTAACCCGATTTTCTTTTTTTGCTCTAAGAAATGAGCAGTCACATCTAAAACCAAAATGAACTTTCTTCTCAATATAGATAGGATTAAACTATCCAAGAAAGCACCTCTGGCCTGAGTTTCACCAATAAAGGCTAAACTAATATTATCACTTCACCATAGCTAATGGAATTTAAGGAGCCGTAAAGCTTATTAATTGACTAGTGGCCCATAAAATGGGCAAAATGTCATTCCAGGAGTGCCATACCTTCCCGTTGCAGGGCTGCTCTCCCTCTTCCTCATGTCACTTCAATCAACTGGCTCACTTTGTGTTCCTCTAAGTCAGAATTGATTTAATGGCAGTGAGTTTGACAAAATAACAGAGTCACACCTGCCTCAGAATCTCTTCCTTTTCTGATCTCTGAAAATTCCCATCATAATGATGCCTATGACTGGCTCCCAGTTATAGCTCCAAAGTCCTCAGTTTTTAGATGAGGCCTTTGATGATCATCTTCTGTAAGGGAATCTACCTCATGACTAATTATTGTCATATTGTCCTAGATTAACTTAAGCTACAACCTTGAAAAGACATTGAATAACTAAGACTGTAGAAGAATAGACACATTTGAATGTCAGTGCTGTGATGGTAATTGAACTTCCAAGGATAGCGAACAGGACTAACAGATCTTCGTGGGAAGAAGTAAGGCCAGAATGGTCCTGAGAGGCAAGGATGGTAAGTATTCATCACCTCACAAACTTTGGATATATTATCAAGAGAGACTAGTCCCTGGAAAAGGACACGTTGTCTGGTAAAGTGGAGTGGCAGTGACAAAGAGGAGAGTCTATGATGAGATGGACAGCCACAGGGGCTGCATCCATGGGCTCAGGCATAGGAACCATTGTAAGGATGAAGGCGAGCTTTGCAATATCTTATTCTGTCGTGTGTCTGGTAGCTATGAGTTGGAGCCGACTAGGCAGTACCTAGCAACAACAATAACAACAACAATAACAGTAACAACAAAAGTCTTTTACTTCTATATTAGGTTTTAGTTAACCATTTTGTTGATGTATCTCTGTTACGAATCTATTTTCTCTCTTCTTTCAACCCTAATCATGTGTCTGTCTAATTCTATCTCTTGTCAAGTTCTATCTCTGTATCATATTAACCTAGGATTATGTCCAGTGCTTATGCGAATTCCATCAGTATCTGCTGACCAAGAAGTCTGTGGGGTTCTGATGCATTCATTTTGATCCAGTTGAGAAAGTGGCCTTAAATAGTCTCAACAACAGACTCTTGTTTTCCTCTCAAAAATCTTACTTGACCTAAAGCATGACCCAGAACACTCAATCTTCAGCAAAAATTGATAGAGAAATATTTTTCTTTGATCTGCCCTCATCAATAACAAAAATACAGATGGCGAGACAATATAAAGGCGTGAACCCTGAGTGGGGAGGTGATGCATGCACACAACCGCTCTGTATTACAGATGGCCAGCAGTGGGTTTCATGTGAGCCACTGAGTTAAAAGGTCAAGCATATCAACAGCAAGGGGAAAGGAGCAGAAAATTGCTTGACTTATCTTTTCCTTATTTGGCAGGAAATAGAAAGAGAAACAAGCAAGAAGCTGATGAGGAGTGCAAGATCCAAGCACACTCAGTTATGAGAGTATTCTCCCTATTACAAAACTCTGCAAGGGAAAGGAATCAGAGAATCATCAAAATGCTGGAGGAGAGAAATACAATGGCAACTTTAAGGATCAAAGCGGGATTCAAGAAGAAAGGATTCCCTTGTTTCCTGGCAACACAGGTTATCCCCTTAGAGTTGTTTTAATCCGACAGTGCCTTCTTCTTCGGCCCTGTCTTTTTCCTCCCTCCTCTCTCTCATTTCTTTTCTGCTTCTTTCTTCCCTATATCCCACCCCTCTCCCCTTTCTCTGCCTCCTACACATATTCTTACTTAGAAAAGATAATGGAAAATTGGCCACAGCAAAGTGATAGGAAATCTAACTTTGGGGTGGTACGCGAATTAGTTTGCAATTTTTACTAAGCAACAGCATAAGCAGAAAGAGGTCTCTGGTAATAAATCATATGAATCAACTAAATTAATATATAATCTCTGTGATTCATAGAGTAGCAATAGCAAATAGGAGTTCGGGTGTTGTTATAAAGACCCTAAGTAGCTACATGATTCTAGACATAAATTAAAGATTAATTTGTAATCTACTCACACATGAAGACCAAGGACATTATTTCATCATCTCTTATCAAATATGCAAAACCAGAGTCATTCCCTCCTGGGTCCTCTTGCTCATTGAAAGAGCTTCATGTAGCTCATAGACTAAGTGATAAATTAAATCTCTACCGACCTGACCCTACTGATGTGCATTGCCAATAAATACCAATCCTATAATCTTTAAACCAGCTTCTGCCCCAAATGTAGCCAGCAACTGTGAGTGGCTCTATAAATTGAAGTCTAATGAAAATTAACCCAAACAAAACATTCCATTCTTTGGTCACAGTAGCCACCTTGAAGTGCTCATGCGTCCCTCGAGGTTAGAGGTGAGTGGTGACGCATAGAGACCATGCAGCTGAGCACCCTCCCATTACTATGGCAAGTTCTCCTGACACCTTTTAAGGATAAGCACCAATTACCAAAGCAATCTGAATGATAGGTCTAGTTTTCACGTTTCTTGGTAGTCACGATGTGTATTGGCAATGATCAACTAAGGCAGTTTTCTCCTCAACAATTCCAAACCTCACAAGGCCATCTCATCCTTGTTTGGGCCGTTGCTTTTAGAGCCTGGCAAAAGGGCTTCTTTCAAAGATGGTACCTAGGGATTATTTGTTGACCGACCCTTTGATGGCAGGAATGTCAAATGCTACGACCAAATAATCAAAAACAAGCACGTATCTAAAGACAAACATCAGAGAGGGAGAACATCCGTTAGCTACATGTGAACAAACAGAAAGGTCTCTGCATCTCCTTGTTGTATCTGCCTGTGAAGCCCCCAGAAATCGATTCCACCCTTAACATATGTGGATCCTCTTGCCTAGATGAGCAAATGAACCCTAACCAGATCAGCTGAGGAAACTGTGAAATTAATTGTGTTGACATCTACTTGGGCAGAAAACAGTTAACCCAGCGTGACAGGGTTATGATGGTGACTGAAGACTCTGCGGAGGCCCTTGAGAAGGAGTTGTTTTCGTCTCATTATGTCTGCCTTGATAATTATAACCAACTCATCAGCCCTGAGTTGAACACCACATATAATCACTTTCCTGCATATTTTTTTGAAGGAGGAAGCATAATAAGATAAAATCTGCAGACTAATTTATGACATTTATAGATCTATTTTCAGGAAAAGAAAAATGAAAATGAGGTGGTAGGGGGGATGTGAAAGCCCTCTTTTAGATAGAGACTTGTGGATATGAGGGGTTTTAGAGGCTTCCGAGAAAAAGGGAACTCAAACAGAATGGGATTTCTTTCCTATGAACTTTTTGCAGGTTGTGTGTGTGGAGTTGTTAAAATGAAGAAAACCTGTTCTCACGTGTATGAAAAAGACAAAGGCAAACACTTAGCACTTACGCTGCTAAGTCAATGCTTTCTAGATGGCAGCCCAAATCACACCCTGATCGTTCACCCCAGGGACACTCTCCCCAGAAGGTAAAGATCCCGCATCGAGTCAGCCACACACATGAAAGAATTGATAGAGCATTATACCATTTGAGGTAGTACATAAGGGGAAAAAAGTTTTGTTCTAATATGGACAAAAAACACTTGTGGGAGACAGCATCTTTGGAAAGACGTCTTCCTCTGGTCCTAGTAGACACAGTAAATGAAGATTCAGTAAGGAAGCAGTTAGTGTTCTACGTGCAGCCACCCCATTCAGCCTTTATACACAGTAAGTCATCTCTCAGCTCTCATAAGGACATTTCACTGAGTAAAAAACAGTGTACAATTAAAAACACCAAATCTCCATGCTAAAAAACACAACTAAATCAATCAAACAAGCAAACAAAAAATCCCAGCAATGCCATCTGGATATTTCTATTTTGGGTCATAGCAGCTAAAAATGGCATAAAAATAAGATTATGAGCACCACGGTAATTGCTCTTACCCCCAGGGATTGAAAACAAGAAAAAAGGATCTCTAAGTTTTACCAGGGAGGCTACCAAATTATTCTTCCTGGCGCTACTTTTCCCAATGGAATCAGACTGATCCATTGAAAATGTCTAGCACCGAGCTGGTGATAATGCTTGGATATAATCAGTTTTTAATTATATGAAAGCAATAGCACTTGAGAGTTATAGGGTCTATTTTTAACTGTGAAACATCAGGTGTAGGTGGTTTTGTAAAAATCAATTAAGATGCCCATCTGCAAATTGGGGAGCTGATTTGTTTGCAAATTTCCTAATTACGGAGCATTGCTTTACCCTTTCTATGCCCTTGACCGGATAGAATGATGCCTGGATACCCCAAAGCAGGCCTATCCTTAACATACCCATTTCCTTTTGCCATAAATGCTACCTCCATATAATGTTATGAAAGTCATTTTCCTTCCACCAGCCTGGAGGGTTCTCCCTTTTATAATGTCTGCTTTTAAAGTCTGCCCCCCACAATCATGTATTCCAGTGTTCGTTTGATAGCCCAGATGGAATGTCTTAACTCATGTCCAGCTGTCTTTTCAAGTGAAACAATACCTTTTCATTTTTGAAACATTTCTAGGATTGTACAGTTGCTCCCATGAATGGCGAGGATGGGATAAAACTTATTGGAAGAGCTTTTTGGATGGGGGGAGGGCATGGTTAAACTAGAGTGTGTGTAAGTAAATGCATTAGTAAATATCCAGTTTAAGAAAATCAACATTCTTTTCCTTTGATAACTGCCAACATCTCCTTACATCACACACTGCTTTCGACATGAGACGTTTCTGCCAATCATGGCTTTATCACTCAATTAAAATGCTAAAGTCTGAAGGGCAGAGGCTAGCTGTTTGCCTGGAGTTGGGATGGGACATGCACCTTGGGGTGTCAGGTTCTTCTAAATTGCCCTACATGTCCCGAACATAGCTTGCATGATGCTGTGATTCTGAATCATGGCATCACCCATCTGAGAGGCTTCAATCATCTCCTTGCTCTCTGATCATCATTTGCTAGCCATATTTACCCACGCTGACAAAATGTAGAAATATTATTCTTTCTAGCCTTTTTAATTACCAAAATTCAAGTTGCCTTTAAAATATCATAGCCTCCCTTGAGGTTTCAAGGAAAGCTGCAGATCACCATGGCAATGAGAAAATGGTGCCAGCATCCTCTTGGCACAGACTCACTACACATCTCAGGGGACTTTTGCACGGGAGAAAACTGAACTCGTGCTAAAAAGCAGGCGTTCTCCCTTCAATCCTTTATTTTGGGAATAAAATGACAAATTTCATGTTACAGAGGTAAATAAGAAAATGTTGTAACCATATGCCTTCCCCTAATATACACAATTAAAATGCAATATCAATCTGCTCTCCTGGTATATAAAGTAAAAATGGAAAGCTAACAGACAGTGGCCCACATATGATGTCCGTGTGCCAGTTTCCCTTCACTGCTCCATGCTGTACTGATCTCGTGACCCAATCGTTCTGATTCCAAGAGAGGTTCATGAGCATAGAAGCTCATGGAATATGGGCGTAATCCCGTCATTCATAGGGTTATTCATTCATTCCTTCTTCCAACAATTCCTTATCCTTTAAATGCACGCTGGACAATGGAGAATTAGAGATGGGTAACACGGGGTAGGAAGGTCATAGCAGGATAGGGGCAGAATCAAAGTAGAATACCTATACCTGAACACCTTTCCAAATGTTGCTGTCAGGTGCCATCAAATCGGTTCCAACTCAGAGCCCCTCTGCATACCAGCAACACAAAGACTGCTCAGAGCTATCCTTACAATGGCCCTAAGCCATCCTTACAACTATTATTTTTAAGCACATCTTTGTAGTCACAGTGTAGAGATGCATGTATATGTGTACTTACATATTCAAATTGTGTTTAAAACAGTACTTTGGACCTTTGCACAGGAGAGACAGATCTTTGGAAAAGGCCATCATGCTTGATGGAGAGCCGGTGAAAGGGAGAAAAGCCCTTGTTAGGGCACAGTGGCTGCAACAAGGGCTCAAGCCAAAGAACAGCTGTGCTGATGGGGATGACCAGGCAGCAGTTTCTTTCCTTTGTACACGGGTCACTGTGAGGTGGGGCCAACTGCTTGGCCCCTGATCACAATAACATGCGATTCTGAGAGCGTGGAGTAAGTACAGTTGGAGAGATCTGTACAGAATATCTAGAACTCCTGAAACAGAGCATGCTTGTACCATATGAAAAATAACACTGTAACACTATGGTCTTGAAGTAAGATTTCACCCAAGCAAGCCTTCCCTGTGGTGTAACGGCAAGCTATGCCGTGCATTGAAAGCACAGAAAGAAACCATTGCTGGGGATTCCATTCGAGGTCACGAGGAACCCAGGAGGGTCACACAGATGTGTGTCCCATAAGAAAGTGCTTCCTGACTGTGACCTTTTGAGAGCGGATCAGTTGGCCTGTCTCCTGAGAAGCAACCGAGGGCATTCAAACTAACAACCCTTTGACAAGCAACTGAACCATTTGTCCCACTCATAAAGCAAACAATCTCCCTGCCAGGGATCAGTGCTGACTCCTCCAGTACTCCTGTGGGTTCCTGGAACTGTAACTGTTCAGCAGAGTAGAAAACCCTGTTTTTCTTCCATGGGGCTGCGCTAGTTTCGAACTGCCAACTGTGCGGATTGCAACACAGAGCACAACCACCACACGGGGCCTCCTCTAGCCTACTCCACAAGAACACTGCTGTTCTCAGTGATCCCCACTCTTCCCTCAGTTATATTCTCTGATCCGTGATGCTATTTTACCTGTTGTCTTCACCGCACCTGACATCCAACCACTGTTTTGAACCATCATCATTCTGGTGTCCTGGGACTTCAGCCAAAGGGAGCCTGTATAACTCCATTAGTGGCGGCTAAAAAAGGACAAATGTCCAAGTCCATGAACTTCTTTCTGGAGAAGGTGGATTCAGATAAGTAAAGTTCTGTGCTGGCCTTTTCATGTGCTCTTGATTTTGTGTCCTCTAAAGGTGACCGCAGTGGCTGCTACCAGGAGCTCAAGCCTAACAATGCTTGTAAGGATGGCACAGGACTGGGCAGTGTTTCACTTGGGTCTGCAGATGGAGTTGGTATGCATAGAAACCTCAATTGCCCCAGCAACAAAGATCCAGGCAAAAGGGCTACTGCAGAAAACTCAGAACACTCTCTACTAATAGGAGAAGTGTCTTAATGCTTCTGAATTCATTTTCCTCCTCCTATTGGTACATAAAATCGACAGGTGGGTCATGACCACGCGAGTCAGTGTCATCTGTGGAATCACCTCCAACTTGCCTGAAATAGGTCTGTAAGATATTCCAGCTTATCTTTGAGATGCTCTCTCAGTTCCTTGGGAGCAAGGGTGCTTGGAAGACTCATTTTAAGCTTTCTGCCTCACAATAGTGAGCACCACAGAGATTATTAGGCTTCCTGGGTGTCCAGGTTCTTGTCTTAAAAACTCAGGATGGTATTTGCTTTTCAGAGTTGAGTTTTACTTTACATAATGGTGGCAAACTGTCTGACACATAATCAGCGCTCCATCAGCATCGCTATCTCCCATCACCCCAACAGTTGTATGATCAGCATAAAACTTGTCATCACACTTGGAGAGGATTGGGTGGCAGGGCAAAAATTCACACTGAAGGACTCTATACAACTCCACAGGGAACACCTACATAAGATTAGGCTTACTGCCTTCCATTACAGCTGATGTGAACATTGACTCATAGAAATGACAAACTAGAGTTTTCCTGCTTTGATACTTGGGGGATGAGAAGAGTAGGAGGAGAGGTGGTATATACAGATTTACGTAAGTCTATTCTTACCGAGGAAGAAACCAGGGTCTACTGGCACATGACAAACATGAAATGTAAACACTGCTGGCCCACCCGAGTACTCAAGTTCAATGTCAAAAGCAACAGTTGGTTGGCATGGCATGTTTGGATGAAAGAGGCTCTGCTCCTCATGCACAAGTAAGTCTGAAAGAGCGAAAAGAATACTAAACAACTAGATAAACCCACATGGTTCTATGCTTATTCTCTGTAATGAGGAGGGCAGCACCAGAAACATCTCATCACTGCTGGGAGTTAGAGTTTCTGTTTTGCTTCTGAGAAGGTAATTGGTCTGACCATTAACCGTTTTGTTTCAAAATGGGTTTATTTCCTGTGACTCTTTAGATTTCATATGAAAAATCTTGATCACACAGCAAGAAAGCAGAGTCCTCATGGTCTCTACTAAATTGTTGAATAAAAAGTGTTTCACTCTCTGTGGTCACCATGTGTCCCATATTTTAATAGTCAGTTTGGGGCTATTAAAGTGACCAGATGTCCTGTTTTTTAACAATTTAACAATGTCCAGCGGTGTTTTAAAATTAAAATAATATATTGCAATACTATTTTTGCATTCTATGAAAATCTTTGTTGCTCCATATAGACCAACTTTTAAACGCCCCCCCCCCCCCCGCCCCGGCTCTCCCCAGTCAATGGTGTCCCGATTAAAATATGGTCACTTTAAGCTAGATGGTCCTCAGTACCTTATAAAGACTGTGTTCTAAGTGATGAACAAAAGATACAGTGTAATGTTACTTCTCACAGACTTTTGATTCGATTTCACTCATTTCTCCTTGGATCCAAGTATCCTGGCATCTCTGCCCCCCTCCCCCTTATCTAATAAGCAAGTGACGGTCATGAGAGAGAGTAACTGCCCATGGAAGAGATGGTTTCGCCAATAATAAGGTGTGATGATTATCTTAAATCCTTGAAATTGAGATTCTCCAAATGAAGGACTCCAAAAGAGCTTTTCCATTTTTCACTGATCGGTCCTGGCAGTTTTAAATGAGTAATTTTAGTGTCAGGACCGTTCCCACAGTTGAAACCATTCTATTTCCATGTGAGCTGAGGTCAGAACAAACGGAACACATTTCAAACTGCCAGGGCCCATCAGCCTCTCCCTGCCTAATGTGTATTTGTAAGTTAAATCACAAGGGCTTTGACATATCAAAAATAGGGTGACATGCGTGAACTGTTCAGATTTGCTTCTCTGTCATCCAGGAGAACATGATCATCGAAGATATACCATTTTTGCTTAACATAAGACCTTTTAAGATAAAAGGAGACAGAAAGGCACAATTTTTTCTCCTTTCACAACTTACATCATTGACTCTACAAAAATAAATCCTGATAGTCATCATTCAAAATGAATACTTAAGAACATTCAAGTATGATTAGAGTATCTAAGAAATAGCATTCTTAAGGAATAGAAATATTGACAACTATATTAAACAATATACATGAGTATTACATAACTGTATCAAAAGATAACTGGAGGCAAACTATATTTCTTACCTGAATAACTTACTCTAACTTGACTCCTAATATATAGAACAGGAGCTTGCTTTTTGAGAACTTAAAAACCCTGAGTGATGTTCAATTACTCCCCTCTCATTTGGGTTAGAATACATATTGGTGTTTCTTTAGATCATGTATTTTAAGGATTTTAAAAATAATGGCATCAGTTTCTCAAATATGCACCCCACATATTGCATTCATGTATAATGTCTAATGTATTCTATTAATGGAAATACAACTTTTTATGCTGACTAGCTAAAGCTCCCTGCAATTGGGTTGATTCTGACTCCTAACAGTCCATTAGGCCAGAGTAGAACTGCCCCCGTGGGTGTCTGAGACCGGCTAAGGACTGAAGGAAATAAAAAGCTGTCCTCTGGCATTGTAAGATATAATCGGCATAGTTTAGTTGTAGGGCTGGTTGCATCCAATCAGACTTCCAACCTACCAGCAGATAGCTCTTAGGCAAAAGCAGGGAACACAAGAAAAAAAATGTTGAGTTGTGTTTTATGTACTACACAAAAAAATTCTTGGGTGTGGCTCAATGATATACCACATGGTGTAGAATGGGAAGTCCTAAACGCTTCTTCTACCTGGCAAAACCTGCCTCCGGACCAAGAGGCAGATGTTCAAAAGGAACATGGGGATGCTGGTTGGTTTACAAGCAAAAGAGGTGGATGCCAGGGCTGCTTCCTTTCACCATAGGTACTAAATCCGCCTGTCAAGCAAATAGTTTGACTCTATGAAAAGTACACTACCAGATTGAAGGAAGATTCATTAGTTACCAGGTATATGAAGATGACCCCAACCTTAGTGCTGAAAGTGAAGAGTAATTGAAACACTAACTGACGAAGGTCGAGGAAGACGGAGTTTGGAATGTATATTGACAAACAGATGCTCAGGTTAGGGATGCACAGACAGAAGAGGAAGGTTTGCACATGATGCCAGAACAAGGAAGCGTTCCTGAAGCAACATTTTTTTCATGAAAATGTGTATATTCTGGGAAAAAATGCAGGGGGGTGGGTGGCGGGAGGTCAAATGCTCCTGGATCACTCTATTGAGACCCAATATAATCATACTTGTAATAGCTAAAAAAAGAAAAAAAAAACCTCCAAAATTTAAAAACCAGGAATTCATTTGATCAAGACATAGACTTTTGTCCTTCTTTTCCATCTTGCTTCTCTCCTCACAGCAAGGGCAGGTCCATGTACAGAGTGAGCACTAAAAAAAAGGATGACTTTCAAGAAGACTTACAAAAGGAATGAAATGAATCACATATTTCATAAGAAGGACTGTGCAATTATTGAAATCAAGTTTGTGAAATAGAGAAAAGGTCTTCATTATAACAACAATTTTAAAAGTAGGTTACTCAATAATGAACCTCATTTTATTACGCATTTTGTATTATGTGCACAGAGAGATATCTGAGCTCATATGTTCCCCCATAATTTGGCTGCTTTGGTTATGACAGAAAATAAAACTACTTAAAATAAACTTTGCATTGTTCAGAGTTTTGTAGACAGTGTATTTTTCACAAGTGAAAATGATTTCACCTTTAAAATGAAAATGAAAGTGAAGATGCATCAACGTAACTTTGAATGCACCTGTCTGGAGATCCTGGGGGGAAACCAAAAGCTTTAAAACGAAACCTTTACACAAGATCAGGGTTTGGGGGGTGGGGCTGCTGGAGGGCCGTCCCCCAGACGAGAAGAACCCACAGCTCTAAGGCACCATTTATGTGAGTAAAACCACTTCACAATCGATGTGAAATTTTATGGGTAACCGATACAAGGATTGAACTGAGGGCTGAAATATGCTGATGTGACCAAATGCCAGGAACGCTTGGGACTGCTTTCTACGCTTAGATGTGCCCTATAAATAACACTGCTAAGGAGAGCCTCAAATGGAGAAATCCAGTAGTCTAGACTTAAAGTAATCAAGGGGCTACCCACAGTTCCTCACGTTTCTTGCTGAGCTGGGGCTTTGCTTGGGGGTGGGGGGGGGGAGGGGGCTGCCCCTGTCACCATGGCAAGTGTTTATCCATTGAGGGCTTGGATGTCCACAGGACTCTCCTGCACTTAAGACCTTGGGATGCCTTCACAATTACATTTCATAAACTCATCCCAGACAGGAAGCTCCACTCAGCCAGCTCCTGGAGGGAAAGCTCGGGATGTAATTCAGTTCCATCATGCTGGGTGACAGCCCTCGATGCTGAACTTCAACGCAGTCTTCCCTGTGAAGGGAGGAGACTTCTCTTCCTTCTGTGTGGGCATATTTCTCTGCATGGCATCTCGGCCTCCTGAGAACACTTGATTTTTGCTCCCTCCCCACCACCTTCATGTCCTTCTACCTCCTCAAAGCTGCTCCTGAAAATACATGTCAATTGCAAAGTCTTGTGAAACTGTTACTTCCTATTACACCACTTTAGGAAGCTCGAGACCAGGGAACAGACCCGGTTCAATTTTCTGGCCCGTGCGATTAAGAGCAGTGCTGCCAGCTCTCATCTTGTGAGTGGATCAGACTTAGAAGAAATTTAGCCAGCATGGCAAGACTTTGGCTTACTTACTTCGGACGAATCATCAGACCTGGCCAGTTTAAAAAAATAAAAAAAAATGCATTCTGCCTGAAACAGTGGGAAATGAAACAGTGAAAATGAGGGAAACCCTCAGGAGATGGATCTTTCTCATGGCCCAAACAATAGATTCCAGCAGGCCGAAGACCCTGAGACCAGCAGGAGATGGGGCACCACGTTATAGCTCCACATAAGGTCGTTGGGAGTGGGAGCTGAGACGACAGCCGCGCAATCACAAGAGTCAGCTGCTCTGGTAAAGACTGCCCCCTGGCAACACCTGGGGCCCTTCCCCTCAGCCACTTGAAGTCCTCTGGAGTTGGAATCAGTAGGACCACATCTCACAACAGCAGCACGGACTGCATGTGAAATAATGTTAAGGTCTCTGAATGCACCCTTTCTGCTGCCTGTAGTCTCCCGTAAGGTACTGTGCATTTTCCAAGTAAGACTCATGTGCAAAAAGTTTAATTTGTTTGTCATATGTCACAGAGCTTTTGGGTATGATGACTGAAACCTACTGCCTACTGCGACGAAATTAGGATTCATCTGAAATTAATGGGCAGTGAGTGAAAGGTGCTGTGTCTTGCCTCAAAAGTTCCAAATAGTATAAAGTGACCTGACATCTGCTTTTTACAATTTAACAATGTCCCACGGTGTTTTAAAATTAAATATATTACAATATTGTTTTTGCATTCTACAAAAATTTTTGTTGCTCCCTATAGACCAAATTTTCGTCAGAAACACCCTCCACCCTGCCAGTCAATGGTGTCCCGCTTAAAATCTGGTCACTTTAAAATAGAGCTGTCCTGCTTAAAATCTGGTCACTTTAAAATAGAGTGAACTTTTATTCTACACCCACAAAAAAGTAGAGCTTATCTCTCAGCAATTAAGTTCGAGGGGAACAACATGTATGGATACTCAATGTGAGGACTATGGTTGTTTGATAGTTATCAGTATTACCCTTCATCATAAACAATCCACCAAACAATCTCTTTCCCCTCTTCTCCAAACCACACAAAGCAAACAATCTGTACATTGTTGGTTAAATTGAGGCAAAAACAGCACAATGTTGGTTGGGTGGTCTAAGTAGGTTCCAACTCATAGCCACCCTGTTACATGACACCGAGTGAACAGTACTGGATCCCACACCAGTCTGCTGTAGTCTCTGTGTCAGTCTAGCTCGTTCAGCAGAACATAAGTTCAAAGATACCAAGTTTTCTATGGCAGAATGTATGGGACCATAGTCTTTGTGAATTAATGCCCCTTACCCCCCCAAAAAAATCCTAGTACATTATTTCTCAAATTTTCTCCCTCAAGGAACTTTTATTGCAACTTCTTACTGGACTGCTTTTTTTTATATATATATATATATATATATATATATATATAGATTCTATCTTAGAACAAGATTCTGCGCTGCAGAAGCTACAGCAATAGGAATTCTTTAGCTTGCTTGGGGAACCAGCTCCTGACACATCCATGTAGAAAGAGCAAAGCGTAGATTGATTAAAGCAGGACAGGGCGTTGGGCAGTTAAGTTTCAGAGGCTGTAATTTGCCACTTGGTTGACTGAAAACTGAGGAATTTTTTAAGCAGCCTGCATTACCTTCCCAAGGAGAACAGAAAGTATGTGGGAGAATTTTACTATATCATTCCATGCAAATAGACAGAAATTTTTCATGAAATTCTAAAATAATTAAAGTAGTCTGAAGATGGCAAGTGAAAGACACTACATATTCAAAAAGGAACAAATGTTTCATTGAAAAACAAGTGATTACTCACTTAAAAAAAGGGTTACGCTAAAGAGAAAATTATAGTTAATCTGGTAACATATTTCCAGTTTTACACACCCAAATACACACACAACTGAAAATTCAAGAATGTAAGCTAATAAAGAGGCATTGAAATATATAAGTGCTTGTGTTTTTTAATGTTAACATACTGCTTCTTTAGATTACCTAGAAGAAGAGATGCATAAGAATGAGCAGCACACTCTGAAGAGAAGAAAAATAAAGAGAAGGATCTCAGTACATTAAAGTTTCTATATGCTTATACAATGAAAGAGTATAGAAATGGTAAAAAGAAATATAAGCACATCTAATTGAGCAGAAAGTGCTGAAATACTCTTATTCCATAACAGAACTAAGATAGAAATATAGGTGAAAACTTTACATTAATAATTGGAAAAAATAAAAGATAATTCTAAGTGAATTTTTAAAAACCGGTGTTACCACAATATTATTTTAAATTATTAGTAGAAAACATAGTGCATATTTATAGATTCTTTTAATAGAGTTTTTTTCCAAGCAGAGAACAAATTCAAGGTACCTCAAATATTACAAGATCTGAGTATCTACAGTTATTATATATCTCCTTGTTTCCAAACAAAATAAAAATTATTAAGGTGAAATATTAGCAATGACTATAACATCTAGAACTTTACTATACTCCCAAATATTAAAGGCATTAATAAGTAAGATATAGCATTGCTAGAAAACTGTGATCAAGCCAAACCAAATTGAATAGAAAATAAATAACTTGATAGATGACATATAATTTCTATATAAAAACTAAGATGTACATTAAAACCATACTTACTATGTAGGCAAAGACAACGATAATAACAAACCAAATGAAAGCATCTATCTTGCTATGGAACATTTCAGGATGATTATGCTTTTATATCATTTATTACATTTCATTTTATAATAAACATATGATTATTTTAAAATCAGCAGAAGCATGACAGTTCTTTTTAAGAAAACCAATGTATATTCAAGATATATACTTTTTGTTTAAGAGTTTAGTAGAACAAGAATTTTAATGCAATGTTTTTGAGTAATGTTTCAAGTACTGTTTAATGCGCAGACCGACAGTGATTATGAGAAGCAAATTATTGATTTTTAAAATAATAATTTATTTACGTGAATAAACAAGCTGATTTGGGTGGGATTGTTTTCTGCTTTGTATGTTCTTTAATTATTCAACTTTCATTCAAGGCCTATTTTAATTTTATAGTTGGAAAAAATATTTAAATAAAATATGCTGTTTCTATTGCTATAATAAACTGATTGGAAAATGTGTTTCTAAGAAAGTATGAAGTGAAATATGGAATAAAATGTGCCAATCAGCATGCCTTGTATCTTACAAAATTCTCATCTATTTTCGAATCCTCATGCGAGTTAAAAGCAAAACTAACCAACAGTGATAAGAAGAGTCCAGTTTCTTGACTGGTGCACTGATATGGGACAACTCTAGACTCTCAGCTGTGTTTTAAGGGAACACTCTCTAGAGGTGACAAATGGGCAGGTCTGTGGCCTTCTACCATGCGATTTCATGTTCCTTGAAGGAAAGACACAAGAACAAAGGGACATCATGAATGGAAGGAAACACAATCCCAGGCAGGAAAAAGAGCCCCATGCTTCACTTGTTGCATGAGATAGAAGTTGAATAACTGACTTCTCAGCAAATGGTCTCCCACACAGGTGCTGGCCTTTACAGGTTAAATCTTACAGTCCTATTCTCTCTACAGTACATTTTATTTTATTATTATTATTGCTTGCACTTCTCAAGTTACTGGGGGCAATAAGACATGGGTTAAAGACACACCTGTAGGTAATGATCAAAAGGACAATGTACCTCCATACTGACTCATATCAATTCATTCAAATGCAAATGAATGACATCGATAGGTACGTAATTGCCTTCCAATATGTATTTCACTAGACACACACAATTGACAGAAAGAAGAAATATCATCACCATCTGTCCAGAAACACAATACATGACAGTTGAAGTTAAAGAGAAAGTTGATGTGTGAATATTCATATCCAGTATTCAAAAGTATCCTAAATCAAGACACGGTATGTAAGCACCAACACCAGGCTCATTAGCTCTGGGCTGGGCGGCCATCAGGCCATGCAGTTATTTAGAAGGGGGAGGCAGCTGAATATCTCGCTCCAAACACCACCTTTTCTTCTATGTCATCAACAGACAGCTTCATATTGCAATTATGTTGCACACTCATTCCATTTATGATGAAACATATGGAAACGTAATACTCTGAGAAGGTGAACAACAAGCCCTGGGAATATCACTCACTTTCAACAGATTGAAATGGTTTGATCGCCTCCTGCCATTCCCTGCCTTTTTCTGAGCATTACTTGCTTCTTTGAAGCTCAGCATGTGATTCTCATTAATGGCAGCAGAGGGGGGTGCTGGAGGTCTAAGTGACCAGCCTGGTACATTTCACCAGAACTTTCCAAACCACCAGGCTCAAAGGGCAAGGTGGGGGTGGGGTGGGGGAGAGAGGAGGAATTCCCCAGCCCTAGTAATGCTTTCTGACATGTAAAAAAGGAAAATAGTTATACCTTTCACTGCATCACTGTGGGAAACTAATTTGTTTTGACATACTGAGAAGTAATCTGATGTTCGTATTTATTCTGGGGAAAAAGGCCGTATTAGCTAAAAACAAATTTCATGAATAAAACCACACAACAGAATCAGACGTGTGCATCCTGATATGGGCACGTCTGCAAGGGAGGAAATTAATGGTTGCTCATAAACCTCTCTAATTTCAACCACCGTGAATGCTGTCCCCAATTCGGTGCTCTAGCACCACCAGCACCCAGGGCACAGAACACATGGCAACGTTATACCCAGAACACGCGTGTGTATCAATCCGACCCACTTGTCTCATGCGTCTCCTTCCAATAGCCGTATAAGTGATCTTGATTGAAGAACTATTTCAATACCATTCTTGGCACAATGACAGTCACCGGGAACCTTTCTGAGCTGCAGTCTGTTTCACAACCAGTTTATGCACCACCTTATTTATTTATTTAAAGTTTATGAAAAGCTAATATCTAAAATTCTATGTAAGCCCAAGAGTCACCAAATTAACTTCCCAAATGTTTCTGGTTGGGAGAGGCTTATAGAAATATATTGGGCCTTAAAGATGCAGACAGAAAGGGGGAGGAAAAGAAAAAAAAAACCCTAATGAAAACATAGTGAGTGATAAGGGACTTGGAATTACACGTATTAAAAAAGATGAATTGCATTAACCCCTGCCCTTCCCCATTATATGCACTGCCCACTGGAAACAACAACAGAATGACTAAAATCCCACAGTCTCTAATGGGATGGTAATAGGATTCAGAGGCCATTAGGGTAAAGGCAATCCATATTTTACACTGTAATAAGCTCAGACTGAAGAAGCTGCACCCCTCCACAGAGCTCCACAATTACCAATTTAACATTCACAAATTCACAGGCATTTTCAAAATTGTAAAATAAACCCAAGCTAAAGGTTAGAGGTCTAGCTTTCCTTTAACAAAACAAAACAACTGTATATATTTCTGTGAAGTAAAACCATCTAACTAAACTGAAAAACCTTAATTTTTACTAGGATATGATTACTCAACCCAGAATGCTTTGGCAATGAAGGGTACTGTGGTTCCAATGAAGGACTTAGGTGGAGCAATTACTTCACAAGTGGCTGCTAATTGAAAGATTGGGGGCTTGAGTGTGTCCAGAGGCATACTCTTCTAAGAAAGGCCTGGGAAAAATAAATAAATAATGATGGAAACACCCAGCCATTGAAAGATCCTTTAGGACACGGTTCCATGGTGATGCACAACTGATGAAGACTCAACTGGGTGATATCTGATGGGTGATCACTTGGCAGTGGTCATAACTATTTACAAATGGGGTCTGCGTTCTGCTGGAAAGTACATTCTACTTTCTAAAAGCACATGTTGCTTCTTCGGTGAGTCAGCTAGCTAGTTTTGACTCATAGTGACCCAATCGACCACAGAAAGAAAGACTGCCCAGTTCCCCACCATCCTCACAGTAACTATTCATCTCTATTTTCTCTAAAATCAGTTTTCCATTCCGGAAGAAAGATCATAAACTACGCTTGGGATGAATTGCTTCCCCATAAGATAGATGCATAACTGTATCACTCTGTCATTCTTTGGACAAGAAGAGGACAAGAAAGGGAAAGATGTACTACTTGACCCAATACTCTGAAAAGCACAATTTGCAGGACAGGCTTTCTCACAAAAATTGAAACAGATAGAAACTATAATAGTGAATGCAAACAATTTAATATGCATATTATGAGCAGGAAAGTAAATCAATTAGCCTCTTAACATTCATCAGTGTAATTTAAAACAATAACATTGTCATTCGATTAACACATGATAATTTTATCATCTAAATAATTTCTTCTTTTTCTAAATAGTTTCTATAAGGGAATTTACATCTTTGATTATATGGAGATGTGAAGTATTTTTAGGGATATATTTTTATTGGGGAGTTCTTCATTTTTACGAACAATGTAGGAAATTAATCACCCATTAATCTCCCCATATGCCTCCCTTCAACTTCAATGGTATACTATGAAGATGATCATCATTGACAAGAGATTGAATTTATACTAAACTCTAAAATAACAAGCAGATTCCCCTATGCTTTATGAGGTATACTTCAGTTCATCCTGAACAATGTTATCATCCAATGCTGATTTAATCATATACATTTCCTCCTTTAAACATGACCATATAAACAACATTTAGCACCTAAACTTAAAAAACAAGTAAATTCCAACTCATGGCTTTCCCAAGTACTCTGCATGTTAATGCCCCATCAAGTTGCCAAGGTTGCTAACACTGTGTTTTTATCACCTGTCTGTCAGTTCGTCATACTGTAGTGTCTTACCTGCTGCTGCAATGTCAGACGTTAGGCCAAGGGTATTTCAAATTCCAGGAGGGTCACACATGGTGAACAGATCCCAGCACAGTTTGCAGATTAAGAAACAGTATCTTAGGAAGAATATCTTTATGATCTACTTTTAAAACAGCCAACCATGGAACGCTTCGTGAGTAGCAGCAAAATATGATCTGATAATAAGTCCTTCTTTTAGAAAAGCCCTCAGAATATGATGATACCCTCCTTAGATTAGAGGTGACTTTAATGAGGATGAAGTAAAACTTTAGGCATTTTCCATTGCTTATGTAGCATGACTCAAGATACACAGGAATAGCTGTATCCATTAATCACCAGAAGGTGAAACATACAGCATATGAGAGAGGGAGGGAGGGAGGGAGAGAGAGAGAGAGAGAGAGAGAGAGAGAGATTGAAAGTGAAATGTAATGCTTTCATAGATATCTTAGACATTCTTAATCTGGAATAAACTGGTATTAACTATGTTGAAGGAGATAAACCTATGGTCTAGTAGGCCAGGATTAACATTTTGGAGAGGAATCATATGCTATGCATCAATATGAAGGTTATAAAGTGTTCAAGAGCAAGGCTGTTACTATGAGGATTAAGGTGCAACTACCCCCAAGTCATGGTATTTTCAATCACCTCATATGCGAGTGAAAGTTGAACATTGAATAAGAGGATTAAAAAAAGAAATCTCTCTTCGAAGAGGTTCATCCAGAATACTCCTTAGAGGCAAGGAAAACAAGACTTGGTCTCTCTTACTTTGGGCATTTTATCAGGACAGACCAGTTCCTGGAGAAGGACAACATGCTTGGTAAAGTGGAGGGGTAGTAAAAGACGAAGAACCTCAACAAGCTGAATTTACACAGAAATTTCAATAAGGGACTCAAATTACTAACAATTGTGAACACAGCACAGATCTAAGAAGTGTTTCGTTCTGCTATTTATAGGGTTGCTGTAGTCGGAGGCAACTCAACAACACCCAAGAACAATAAAGTGAACAATAAAGCCAGTGAGGAACAGACTTCTCAGGAGGAAGGGGGAGGGGCAGCAGGGAGAGAATGACTGCTCAAAAACAAAAAGTTACAAAGGCAGCAAATTTGGGGAAAGAAGGATGAATGGAAATGAAGAACATAGGCAAATGGGAAGACTTGCTATATTTAGAAGATGGCAACCAACACCATAAAAAAATGTGCACAGAAGTAAAATGGGTGCATAAGCAAATGTGGTGAAGAAAGTGGATGGTGCCCAGCTATCAAAGGATATATCATCTGCGGTTTTGAAAGCCTGAAGATAAACAATAGACCATTTACCTAAGAAGAGACCACAACCACACAGAAGAAGCACAACAACTAGCGTGGCCACAAGGTAGTGAAAGGTCTAGGCAATAGTCACCAAACTGGGGGGAGGGGGACACACACATATTACTGTGTGCACACATCCCCAAGGCACTCACTTAGGTCATGTGGGAGCATGAGCAAGAGTGGTGAAGAAAACTGACGGTGCCCAGCTATAAAAAGATATTGCATCCGGGGTCTTAAAAGCTTGAGCACAAATCAGCAGCCATCTAGCTCAGGAGCAACAAAACCCACTATAAAAAAGCACACTTCCCTGTGTGATCATGAGGTCTTGAAACAATCAGGTATCAGGCATCAAAGAACAAAAATCAAAATCAATGGACCAATTGACTTCTGATACAATTGCTGAAGACAAATGGATACAGAAGCAAACAGAGTAGAAGAAACGATGGTGCCCTGCTACCAAATGGTTGAATATCTGGAGTCTCAAAGACTTGAAGATGAATGAGTCGCCATTCAGCGCAGAAACAGCAAAGTCCACATGGAAGAAGCACACCAGCCTGTGTGATCAAGAGGGGCCGAAGGGAGCAGGTCTTGAACATCAAAGAACAAGAATCACATCATTACGAATGAGGGGGAGAGCAAGGTGGGGACCCAAGGCCCACTGGTGGGTAATTGGTCACCCCTTTTCATGTCACAGGGAGGAGACAGACCAGTCAGGAGGCAGTCAGGCAGTGATGATGCATACAAGTTTCCTCTAGTTCCTGAAGCCTTCCTCCCTCCAACCATCATGGTCCCAATTCTACTTTACAAGTCCAGGTGAACTGGAGAAGGGAGACTAGTAGAAAGGGGAGCTGAAGATATGGGAAAACCAGGACGGATGAGCACCTTCAGGCAAGTGGTGAGATTGGAGCTGCTGGATGGGTGGAGAGAAGGTGGGGTAGAGAGATGGAACCAACTGCAAGGATATACACATAAGGTCCTATTTGAAGGACGAACATCAAAGGAGTGGGTTGGGGGAGAGGTCAGGCAGTGTAAGATTTGACAGAACAATAATAATTTATAAAGTATGAGGGTTGGTGGGGAAGGGAGAGCAGGGGAAGAGGAGAAAAGATGGAAAAGCTGAATAAAGAGCTCATGGGGAAAGGTGGATGTTTGGAGAATGATGACAGCAATGAACATGTGAAGGTGCTTGGCACAGTTTTTGTATTTATGTATTGTGAAAAATGATGTATGAGCCCCCAATAAAACAATTTTTATTTTAAAAAGTGTGCACAAACTGTTGAGTAGAAATTTAAGGTGTTCTGTAACCTTTAACTTACACAAGAAGTTATGTATATATATACACATATATATATATAACAAACTTGTATACCAACTACTTATATTTACAGAGCCTCTCAGGAATAAATTTAATACGAATATTGTGGGATAACATCAATAACATCATAAAGAAAACAAAGGGTCATTACAATGTAGGAAAGAAATAAATGAAAAAGGCGGACTTCAGAAGTCTCTGAAACTTGCTTTTGAATGTAGAGTAGCTAAAACAAATGGAAGAAATGGAGTAAAAGAATTAATGGAAATTTACAAAGGGTAGTTCAAGAAGATAAACTAAAATATTTTAATAAAAGGTATAAAGACCTGGAGCTAAGGCAATCCGAAGGGAATAATAAACTTGTCATTTCTCAAGCTGAAAGAACTGAAGAAAAAAATCATACCTTGGATTGTAATATAGAGAGTTTCTATAAGCAAAATATTGAACAAAACAGGAAGCATCAGAAGATGGAATGCATATGTGAATGAATGGACCAAAAATGATTGACAGTTAATAATCTAAGGAAATAGCATATGATCAAGAACTGATGATAGTGAAGAAAGAAGTCCAAGCTTCACTAAACACACCGGCAATAAACAATGCTTCAGGAATTAATGAACTATCAATAAAGATATCTCAAACATAGAGGCAAAAATATATCTATGTCAAGAGATTTGAAAGACAGCTACTTGGAAAAGATCCGTATTTGCATCCATATCAATAAAGATGACCCAACATAATGCAAAAAATATTGAACAATATCACTAAAATCACATGCAAGTAAAATTTTGCTGAAGATAATTTCAAAATTGTTGCAGCAATATACTGAAAGATTAATTGTGTGAAATTCAAGCAGGAGTCTGAAGAAGATATCAAATAAGGGATATAATTGCTGATGAAAAGTCAACCTGAAAGATGAGAGTCCTAGAAAGAAATTTACTTTTCTCTGCATGTCTATCTAGATAAGATTGGTGGGATAAGCAATCCGGAGGATAAAACAACAAGACGGATGGTTCTGGGGTGGGGGTGGGGTGACATGGTGGGGGAGGTTGGGAAAGGAAGTGGGTACTAAACTCATGGAAAAGGGAGCAACAAGTGATCTAAAACCAATGGCTAGGAGGATGGAGGATATCTATAGGGCTTGATCAAGGGCAGTGTAATGAAGAGGAATTACAGAAACCCAACTGAATGCCAAACATGATAGTGGGACAGGAGGGAAGTAAGAGGAAAGAAAGAAAGAAAAGAACTAGGAGGCAAAGGACAGTTATAGAAGTCTGAATACAGTCATGTACATAAGTAAATATATTTATATGTAATGATAAAGAAAGCTCTATATACATCTATCTGTATATTAAGTATCAAGGTAGCAGATGGACATTGGCCCTCTACTGAAGTACTCCCTCAATGCAAGAAAACTTTGTTCTAATAACTGGAAATTCTCTAATGCTCACCTCCACAATACGACAGATGAAGACAAATGGGTGCATAGCAAATATGGTGAAGAAAGCTGATGGTGCCCAAAAGATGTAGCATCTGGAGTCTTTAAGGCTTGAAGATAAAAAGGCAGCCATCTAGCTGAGAAGCTACAAAGCACACATGGACAAACCACACCAGCCTGTGTTATCATTAGGTGTCAATGGGAACAAGTTTAGGCATCAAAACCCGGAACAAAATAATCACATCAGTGTGAATGAGGGATAGTGTGGAGTGAAGACCCAAAGCCCATCCGTACACAAATGGACATCCCCCGACAGAAGGGTCACAAGGAAGAGATGAGCCAGTCAGTTTGCAGGATAGTACTGATGAAACATACAACTTTCTTCTAGTTCTTTAATGATTCCCCTAACCCAATACTGTTACCCCAATTCTACCTTACATGTCCAGTTAGATCAGCGCATGTACATAGGTACAGATAAGAGCAGAAACACAGGGAATCTAGGACAGATAAACCCCTCATGACCAATATTGAGAGTAGCAATTCCAGGAGGGAGAAGGAAAGGTGGGGAGTGAGGCGGAGCTGATCACAAGGATCTACAAATAATTCCCTCCCAGGAGGATGGACAACAGAAAAGTCAATGAAGAGAGATATCGGTCAGCATAAGACATAAAAATAGTAACAATATATAAATTATCAAGGGTTTGTGAGGGAGGGAGGGTGAGAGAAGGGGGGCAAAAATGAGGAACTGATATCAAGGGCTCAAGTAGAAAGGAAATGTTTTGAAAATGATGATGGCAAAACATGCACAGGTGTGCTTGACACAATGGATATATGTATGTATGGATTGTGCTAAGAGCTGTATGAGCCCCCAATAAGATGATTAGAAAGTTTTAAAAATATATAAAGTATTGAGAAAAAAAGATGTTTCCTTGTGCTATACAAAGGCATTTGAGTTGTGGCTCATAAAAAAGGAGTATGAATAATATTGCAAAGGATGGTGGTTCCAGAACACTGAACTATGATCCTGTGGAAACTGAAGGTGGAACAAAAGGCAGACTGGAAACCGAACACGAGAATACTGCATGGCTTAAAAATAGGAGGTGTGTGTCAGGGTTGTGTCATTTCAGCATGGTTATGCAATCTATATGCTGATCAAATAATGTGAGCAGCTAGACTATAGGAATAAGTGGCATCCGGTTTAGAGGATTCATTAACAACTTGCAATAAGCAGATGGCACCGCTTTGCTTGCTGAAGGTGAAGACGACTTGCACATTTACTGATGAAGATCCAAAACTTCAATAAAAATTACATCACAACATAAAGAATGCAAAAATAAATGGACAAGTAATGTAATAGAGAAAACAGTGAAATTGTCAAAGATTTCGTTTTACTTCGATACACGACTAATGGGCCTTGAGGCAGCAGTCAAGAGATCTGCTGTCTTGGACAACTATGGCACAAGAGGCTTGTCGAAACGATTGAAAGGCAGAGAAATCCCTGTGAAGAATAAGGTGCACCTGACCCAAGGCAGGATATTTCCAACCACCACATATGCAAATAAAAGGAGCACAATAGGTGTGGTAGCCTGGAGGAATGAGGCCTTTGAATTATTTTGATGATAAATGGTATTGAATGTATCATCCTGAAGGACCAAAACAAATATGATCTGGAAAAAGTATAGGCAGAACACTTCTTGGAAGAGATGATGATGCAACTCTTGCTCATGTTCTTTGGATGCACTCAGGAAGGACTGGCTTGAAAGAGAACATTATGGTTGGTAGAGCTCCTCGAACAGGAAGGACTGACACAGTGACTTCAGGGGGCTCGAGCAATGGTTGGTGGAAGAAGCAGAGCCAAGCTGCATTTTGTTCTAGTGGATAGAGTTCCTATGGGTCAGAACTGGCAGAATCACACCTATCCACCATCATTTGTACCAAAGCAGCCTTTGGTAAGTAGCTGAGTGCTTAGCCTCTGGGACACCAGGGCTCCTAGAAACTTCTGGACTTTTCCAAATCTGAATAACTTGGGTCAATGAGACCTTATTACAGCAGCCTAACTTAACTAACAGAAGAATGAATCAAAACTCCCGGATTTATAGAAAGAATATCATCACAAAAAGTAGTCAGATTGCACATCCTCAATCAAGAAATCAATCAATCAAAATTGTTGATTCATAGTATTGAATTCCCATCCCCAAGCAAAGTGTTCAAGGTCTAAAGAGCCCCTGACCAATGTTTAATGCTGCAGTCTCAGAGACCACAGTGTCCTAAATCAGTCCTGGTAACCAAAGTCTGCTGTAATGATAACAATCACTAGGATGGAGAGAAAGAGAGAGAGAGAGAGAGAGAGAGAGAGAGAGAGAGAGAGAGAGTCTTCAAAGCAAATGTATGCTCATCATACACATTAGAATCAGAGGTGAAGGCTAAAACTAAAACTGTATAACCTCCCCAGTGCAGAACCTGATTTCCTTGTAGGAATGTGCTTACTCTACGTTACAGAGAGAATAAAGAGGGATAGACAAAAGATGACATGGAGGACTCCTTTGAACATAATTTGTGCCTGGTTTGACCTTACACACATGCTCCTTATTCTTGGTTACTGGAAAAATTTATTATATCAGTACCTTAAGCTTATGTATTTAAATATTAATTCACGTTAGTGATTAGATAAACTGTATGCTGCCGAATGAAGTCGTTGAGGACAAGCTAGATGGATATGGTCCCTGCCTTCATCATACTTCGATCCTGGTGTAAAACATGAAACAAGCACCTCTACAAAGTAGGGGCATCTTTATCATCAGGTAAGTACATCTTTACAAGACCACAGAACAGGACTCCCAAATTCAGACTTTGATTTCACATCAATTCTGACTCAGGGCAACCCCCTTCTGTGTAGGATCAAACTGTGTTACAGAGTGTTTTTGAGATGCTGACCTTTGAGAAGCACGTGACCATATCTCCATCCCCCACCCTTACCACAAAAGGTGAACGTTCAACCTCTTGGCCAGTATGATTAACTGCTTGTGCCAGAATGGAAACCTGAGTTAGGCTAAAGGAAAAGTAATTCGGAAAATCTACTGGGAAGAAGTAACCATTTAGACTGACACCCAAACAACAAGGGGGAGCTATAGGGGTGGGGAAAGCCCAGAAGGTTAGCACCTATAAATCTGCCTATAGAAGCTGGAAAAATGGACAGGAACTGTGTAGGGATGGAGAACAGAATACAGAACAGATGCATGGGAGCACGCTTGTGAGGGAGATAGTCCAGGTGATCTGTGGCAGGTATCCAATCACACTGAAAACATCATGAGAATAGTAAATATATTGTCCCATCCACATTTTATAATAAGTAGTATAGTAAGTGGATTGCCCATTGGAAGTGCTTCATTAACCCTTAGTGACTATCTCCTGGGGATATTCTGGTCAGGGACAGAAGTCATGCTATAAATTCAAAAGTTCTTTTAAGTGCTCTATACATTCACTTTCTAAATATACTAGCAGTTTTTTTAGAGACATTATAAGTTTAGGGTATGTGCACTTAATGGTAGCATCTTCCCCTCTGTTCTATAGACCCCCAACACCAACTACCTAATTTCTGACTACACCACTGTAGGCATTTGTGTTTGGAATTTTAGGATTTATCACGGAAGAAAACAAATCCAGGATAGCATTCTACAATGTTCGTAGTAGACAAACATGGGATGAGCTATCTGACAGTTTAGTTCTAAGTGTGTGTATTATGAATGTGGGCAATACATATTGGGCCCTAGCCTATGGCATGCAGCTTCAACTTTAGAGAGAATCATTCATCGTCAAGTTTAGGAAGAAATCTGAATCCCTGCTGCTGTGTGTGTCCTCATATGGGATGGCGTGTGGGAGGCACTGTCAAACTCTTCAGAGTGAAACACCCTCCTCTCCTGCACACACTGTGTCACACTCCAAGAAAAGAAAAACTTGACACGCATGCCCAGCTGTGCTGCAATTCATGGGACTGTCAACAAATGCAGCTTTCCATCGAAAAAAAATTACAATTTTTCTAATAGATCTTCCCACATCTGAGATTTTAGGTCAAAAAGAACAAATAGAATCGCTCATATAAAGTGCCAAATCATGCATTTCCAGAGCTGAGAGGGCTGAGTTGGCAGCTAAAATGGAAATAGAGTGTTGGATAAAAGAGTCAAGTATTAAGTGTGTGTGTGTGTGTGTGTGTGTGTGTGTGTTTTACTGGTAACCTTTCTTTTTAATCTTCAAAAAAATTTAGAAAACCACAATCTATTAAACCATAATAAGGTAATTATGGCCTGCGTTTCTGTCAAGGTTTTTGCCATGTAAGTGTTCATTTATCTCAAATTTACTTAAAACAAATAGATTAGATTCATTTTGGGAACAAGAATGACATGACTTTTGGTTAACACTGATTAATGATTTCAGTTCCTGATGTCATTAGTCAACTATCATCATTGAAAAAAATGGTCTCCAGGCTCTCAGGGTCTCATCTAGACTTGAACACTTGCCCATTTCTTATAGTCTACTGACCTCTAGAGACTATGTGTGTCTGTCTATAAATTACATAGAGTATGTGATTATAAACACATAAAGCATACACTTCATAAATGCCATAAAGAGTTGGGATAAAAGGAGCTCAAACATGGGAGCCTATGCTATTTTAGTAAAGCTTGCACACTTGTTAGCTATGTGTTCAAACAAGACATCGTATGTGCAGTTTAACACTGAACAGGTTGACTTCTTTCCCCCTTGTGATCTCAGCTTGGATGAGTTTTGTCCAGAACTCAGAAAACTAATGAATTGACAAACTGATCCTAGATTTTTTTTATGACTAAATTAACCCTAAAAGGTCATGGTGACATGCTGGCCTGACTTTCCCATAAAACAAGCATTTGATTTCATAAAATCATATTTATCTGTGATTGTTTCCAGGGAACCAGATCACAAAATGTGAGGATGTTCCACCCAGATCATACTTGTCTATGTTTTCTTTTCCAATCTTCCTGCTGACTAGCAAAAGCAAAATAAATTAGAGTTATAAGCACAACAAAGGCTTCAAGGTCCTTGGATTTTATGCTCCTCACCCCCTCCTCTCTAGTTATATACCAGTTAAAATATTTTGTTATTTAGGCCTCCGTCATGAACTCTTTAAGGACTATGTCTTGTTGATCAATGCATCCCAGGCACCTGACACATTGACTGCCACATTGTGGGAAAGTCATATTGTCAGCTGAAAAACAATTCTAAAAAAGATCTTCCCAGAAATGCTCATTCTTATTATCTCTCTCGATTTCTGCTCTTTCTTTTCCTCCTGCCCCCTCTCTCCCTTTCTCCTACACACACACACACACACACACACACCACACACCACACCCTCTCTCTAAATATAGAGAGGTTTGGAGTGTGTAACTCATATAGCTGTATAGATGCATTTCACATGCTTTAGAGACATCATATCAGGTGAGAAGAATATCTGGAGGACATAATGCTTAGCAAGGCCAGTGAAAATGGGGAGACTCCTTAATGGGATGGATTAATACAGTGGCTGCAACAGTGAGTTCAAACATAGGCACTATCTTGCTGCTGACACAAGATTGCGCAGTGTTTCATTCTGTTGTACATGGGGTCTGACTCAATGACATCCAACAACAACAGAGAATGTACAAGAATCTGACGAAACAACCATTAAGGAGCTTGTCTACTAACGGAAAGACTGGTAATCCTAACCTACCCACCACTTTCTCAGGAGAACTGCTTGGCATTTACTCCCATGAAAACCCATAGGGAAATTTTACCCTGTCACATGGACTTGCGGTGAGGTGAAACCAACCTGATGGTACCTAACAACAGTAATCAACAACTTGCTATGCACACTGATGTAAATGATGGGGAGCATTTCTAGCATATGCACAACTAGATTTGCCAATGATTTTCCTGACAGTCCCAGGGTCCTTTATTTTCAGCTTTGTGCGTCATATTGCTGTTTAAATGCTCTTTTAAAATATAGATAGAAATTATTCCTTCTTAAACTTTATCATTTGCCATACCTGTGCATAGTAAAACTTTCATGCATTGCTCTCTAATGAGCTGAATTGTAATCTAGTGATAACAAGATCATTTTAGTACTAGGAAGGTAATGCCACTTTTGCCCCTTAGCATGTTTGTGTCAATTTTACCACATTATTTATATTTGTATTACTTATGTTACATTACCTGATATATTTGCATATAATTATTTGTTGTGAATTTCTATTAGGGACCTCAAGTTCAGAAATGCAACTTCTGGATATACTTGTTAAATAGAAAGCATTTAAGGGAAGAGGGCTATTATTACTATTCTTTAACGACCTTGTTTGTTCATCTCTAAAGGATCCAGTTTGAGTTTTCTTCTTCGCATAGTCACCCAGACCGCTGTCTGATGGGTAAGCCTTCTGGAAGGTTTTCAGGCAGTGGACCTTCTCTGTCTTTTTAACATGTTTACTTTGTTATTTTGTTTTTTATTTATTCAGATATAATTTTTATAACCCCCCCATTTTACATATGGAACATAATAGTTACAAAGAAAAACATATCTATGTGGTTGCACAGTCTTGAACACACCTTTGGGCAATGTCACATACGTGGCAGAGATGACCAGGTGACTCGGACGATGCCCAAACCACAAGTGATATATAAGGTGAGGGGAGGAAAATGAGTTCTAATACCCTAGATATGCATAGCTGGAGTATTGGGCCATGCCTTTCACATCTGAAATGTGGCTGGAACACCCACCTGTGTGAGATTACAACCTCTCTGGGACCGCTGGCTCTGTTGCTTCTTCTTTTCCCATTGCAGCCTAACATGTGCGTCAAAGAAGCTACAACGTCTTCACAAAGCTTGCGGAAAATAAACTCATGGGGCGTCGGAACCTAAAAGTTGACTGCACATCAAGACTTGCTCTTAAGCCATCTAAGGATTCAATAGGTCAGATTGGTGTTGGAGAACAAAGAAAAGAGTTTCAGACCCCAACACTGGGTTTATGGTGAGCACCCATGGAGTGGCCTCATCAGAACAGAGGGTCACTGAAGAAGGTGCGCTTGCTTGAACCAAAGGACCTCCCAACGCTCTAGCTACGCCCAGTATCCCGCCCTTCCCTCAAATGGATGCAGGGCTGGGAGAGGGTGCCTGGTCATTCTAGAAAGCAGAACAAGGCAGTTGGCTACTTCAGAGTGGTTGGAGTCAGAGGGTATGTGATTGAGTTTTTGGCCACTTAAAAAGTTTGGTAAGATACTGGCACATAAGTAGCTACCATACATTGAACATAGAAAGAGGGAGTGACCCCGTGCTGCCCCATAGTGAACTTTAGCTAGGAAATTTAAGTGAACAGTTTCAAAACTCAACCACGTTAACTTTTTGTGTAATGCTGTGATCCTCTGAAGAATAATTTATTGGCTTGATTTCTGCTGCTCAAATATGCCCCTCCATACCACCAAAGGTAGGTGTTGATGATAAGAGAAATGATCTCCCCTCACCCCCAGCCCAGCCCTGTCAGGTAGTTAAGGGCAGACAAGGGAGTCTGAGCAGAAATCTGGATAATCCCCACACTGGAAATTCACACCCTGGATCATCAGGACGGCACTACAGAAGCAATTATGATTCTGCCCAGTTAAGAGAAATTTGTAATCCATTCAGTTTCAAGCCTATAAAGTCACATTTCTCAAAAACCTGCATTTCAGCCTCCAATGGCTTAAAAAGTTCTCTGTGCTAGATTGTCTCCAATTACAGAAATCCTTCCCAAGTACAAGGCTACAGAAGTCTATTAAACCTGTCGGCTAGCATGTCGCTGGCTGTTTTACAGAGCTTTCGAGCACATGCACCCTCACTGCATGATGTAATACCATAGAGCAACATACCCCAGTCTGAGCACGCTGTTTCTTCAGCTCACAAATGCTGTTTTACGAATGGGGGCAAATCGTCTTTGAACAGAAGGTTCAGGAGAGGGAGAAAAAGAGAGATAAAGAAAAACGTATATTCACTTTATGACTCTGTCTAAACATGCACACTGGAGGGTCGGTCCCCTGAGTAACAAGGAACCACAATGGGTTTCAGTAAAGTCTTTCCCCAGAAAAAATGGAGGAAGGGAGCATCCATAAGTGTCGGATGCAGGTTTGGCTATGGCTCTCTGATAGACTGGGTGGAGCGGAAAGGAAGTCAATGGTGTACGAAGCTCAGCTTTGCAGCTGCATCAGAAACATGGTAAGTGTCTAGCAAATGACAGGTAGCAACAATGCAGTCATAACTTTCCATTAGTGCCATACAAAGAGCTCCAGTGACTATAGGGTCCAAGAATGCTATGGTCTAGATTTGTCAGTGCTGGTTTTTCCAGGGTTTTCAAATCCTTTTGCATATACACAGTCAAATGAGGCAGGCTCGAGGAAATAGAAAAAAGAAATCCACCTACATTCAAGGTACTAAACAATGCTTTCTAAGCCTTTGGGAGCTATTTTTTCCCTAGCATTGTAATGCAGTCAAGTGTATGAGTGATGCCTTTTGTGTTTGATAATGTCAAGTGTGAATGTCATGGGCAGCCCCCTCCCCAACCCCACCCCCATCTCCGATGGTGTTAAAATGGTGGGAAGATGAAAAGCTTGGAGAAGTAAATGGAACAAATTAAATTAAAGTGGCTGGAGGACAAGGCACACACTCATCGCTAGTTTGGTTCCCAGGTGATGGTGGCAGTCCTGTGGGTCTGAAGAGGTTGGTAAAGTCAGCACAGCTGAGGGAAGCGAAAGGGCACTTCACCATCTTAATTGTGAACATAATCGTTGTGGCACCTGCTCATTGTGAAACCCCTTTGAACACAATGAAATATCTTACATGTTTACATATAAACTTCTCATTAGCTAGAGTCATCTCCACAGCTGAGAACCATCAGTCTAAGGCACAAGCCATCTAAGGAAAGGGTCAAGGTGAGTTAGTCAAGGTCTGTCTAATGTAACTGACAACACACCATTCAGAGAGGCTGTTAGTTCCAGTGCGTCAAGGATGTCCCTTGGCAGAGATGCAAATCCTCAAAAATCATAAACTCCATCCTAAGTGATATTGGGAAACGAGGTGAACAAGTGGGTTCGATCCAAACAAGAAGGAGAGAAGAGCCTGCCTTCTCAAAGATGGGTCTCCCCTATGACGAATGTGAAGACTTTTCTTAGGAAAACAAATGCATACACACCAAATCTCTGCCAAAGGAGGCCATGGCATCTAGAGTACATACAAGCAGCTACAATAATTATGAGAGTTGCATGACTTTCCCAGCTGCCTTCCCTCCCCCTGACAACGTTTCTCACTCTCACCGCCTGGACTAAGGCAACAGATTAGTCTCTGGGTTCCCCTCTCCAAATGACAGGTTCTCACTGCTGGTTTTCCACCAGCATTCTTAAAAAGCAAAATCATTTCCTCAAGGTAAAAATAACTCATTAAGACCACTCATAAGTGGGAGAATACTTCAGACTGCTCCCAAGACAGGAGTTTCAGAGTCTCTTCAGGGTAGGAGGCCCACAGTGTATGGGCCCAGTGTTTCGGCTCTTCCCCAGGTCCATGCCAAATACTCCTTCTAAATGGATCCAGATCACAACTCTCCAATGGTCGTCCAGTAACTCTCTCTCTTGACATGGTTCCGTTTTGCTCTTCCTGGCACGACTTCCAGCATAACCCCTCCGATTGGATGGAGTGGGGTCCAGTTGTGTCTTTCATCTTCTACTTCTAATTCCAATGCTACCTTTCTCAGGATCCCTACCCCTGCTGCTCTCCAAAGAACAGAGACAGGCCCTGGTCCAGTTCCCACCTTTTGCTGTCATGAAGTGATAACTCTACCGAGAGGATAGATTTGGTGAAATGTTGGATGGGGTACATTTGTGCTTTAAAAAGAGAATAACTAGACCAGCAGCTACCAAACCAGAAAAAGAAACTAAAACCTCCAGTCAAAATTGCAAAGCTTCTCTTATTTCAAAACAGCCAACGGGAGGGAAACAAAAAGCACCAAGCAGTAAGGGTCAATCCCAGAACTGTACTTGAATCACAGTGAAATGTATCTGGAATATCCTTTCCCTAGTGGATTCACAGTGCTAATTACACAACTGAAGGAGCTGACACCCGTGCCTTCTAAATAGAGGCTTTCTTCTTCTTCCTCTCAGATAAGAGAGATGAATGGGTGTTCAATCAAAACAGCCTATGGAGCCTTTCACACCTCAGGAATGACAAGGGACAAAGAAGTGCCCCAGTGCAAAAGAAAGCCACCAGTGAAGAGCACAGTGGAAGGGAAGAAACATGGGAAGCACCCCAACAGAGCTTGTCCACTTCTCCCCTTCCTATGGAAGAGTCGGTTCCTGAGGCTCAAGGATCCACTCGTATTATGTATGCATATAAACATTGGTACCTCCATGACATCTACGCAAGCGAAATCATCTTTCACAATTGTCTTTCACAATTGGAAGCAGCTAATTGATCATTTCCCAAAATAAATATTCCCACAGATAGAGATCATTGGTTGCCTGAAATTACATCAGTTGGTGTCTGGGCACTAGAATCCTGGCCTCCTCTGGGAGGTCTTTGTCATTTTCTCACAGTGATTACCAGCCGAGTAGTTTCAGCCTGTGTCCCTGGGCTTCTAGCAGGAAGGTTTTCTCTCTGAATTTTCCTCTACCCCTCCATCTGCACCCCCACCCCCACCGCCCCCCATCAAGCCTAGTGGCTCTTGCTTTAGAAATCTGGCACTTAATATCCAATGTTAATTACATTTCTTATTCGGGGGAAAATACTAGGGGGCTAATTTTTCAAAATCACATAATGAAAGAACTTCAGTGACAAACCGTGTAGGTTTTCGATTGTTTTTATGGGGAGATCTATTAAGCACTTAATATTCAGTGGGAAAACAGTCTCAGAGCAATGAAATTCTATTACTTTAGAGGTTGCATGCTTTTAATTTCTTAATATTTCATTACATGTTGGCAACTGGTGCATATTTTTATAATGCGATTGATCATTACTCTTCACAGGGTATTCTATTTCAGCTCTTGCACTGACATCGTATTTGCATGTTAAAGGGTTTTAGCATTCAGGGATGAAATGTTCTGAATAGTAATGTGCAGTTAACTTGATTTTTTTAAAAAACCCGCAAAACAGCAAACAGACTATTATATATAGGGACTAAAGAGAACAATCTCATCATTTTAAAATCCAACTCAAGTTTTAATAGCTTTCTATGGAACATCATAAGAGGTAATGAATGATTCAATATAATTTATTAATTAGCAAATTATGCAAAATGCTATCAGCAGAGTTTGGGAAGAAGTATCTTTTCCTTGGCTTTTTAAAGTCTATTGCTTTGCATTTTTCCTTTTTTTTTTTTTAAGGTCTTTTCTTTGCTCTCCAGCAACATCTACTGGAAAAGCTAGAAAAACGCTATTTATATGAATCAGATAGTTTGAGTAAAGAGAGCTCTTATTATCTCCTCACCATCAGACTAGAAAGCATTCACTACTACCACCCAGTTTACCCGGACTCTGTTCTTCTACTTTCATTCTTTTACTCTAGGGGAAGGGCAGGGTGCACAAATGCAAGCCACTACTTCAAATGTCTTGCCGCCTTGTTTCATAAATTAATATGTATATGTATATCTGACACATGGAAGATATTTCTCTTGGCTCAATCTTCTTAACACTCACTACTTATGTAAGCAATAATCAACGTTATCAGCAGTAGTATAACCACACATAATCATTTGGCATAGTAAGTATCAGAAAAAAGATATTATGCACGGAAAGCTAAGCAGAACATTTTTTTTTAAGGAGAGCATCTAAGAGTTACTTCAAAGACTCTTCCAAACTTTCTTAGTCATTGGAAAAACAGAAAACTCTATGTGAGGTGGTTTTACACGCTCCAGATGCTACCACCCACGGCACAGCGACACTGAATGTGCTAAGGCAGTATCTCATTTCCTTGTTGGTCTCTTTCTCAACTCTCTTAACCTGGATGAAAACATGAGGTTTCCCCACACCTGCATCAGGGGACTTCCCAGGGGAACTTCCTTTGGAGATTGCCTCTGGACGCTGAAGTCTGATCAAACCCATAGCCCATTTGGTCTTCTCATCACTGACCAGCTCCTAATGTCCTCAGAACATTACATTCACGGGGCTACCCCCACCAGATGCCATCAGAGGCTTGACCGTACAGGAAATACATCAAGGTAAAGGACTGAGGAGTAAGTCCAGTTTGGAAACTCGGGGAGAATGATCTGATCACCAAGCAAATATATCAATAAGCCTCTCAGGCAGGTTTCCTGAACTCTCTGGTGTGATAGTAAATCAGTTCTTTCTAGAACCAACCCTTGCAGAAGCATGGAAGCCACCTGGCCACACCTCATTCCAGAGAAACAGCTTCCTTGTAACAGAATCTTATACCGTTAATATTGAGATTTTACCATAAGAGAAACATCTAAAAATAGACACAAACATTTTTCTATCAAGGCAAGCACCTGGATATAATTTGGATTCCTGATAGTTAGAAAAGAAAAACAGAAAAACAAAAATTCTCCAGCTGATTAGATATTATTTTTTCCCTCATTTTCCAATCTCAGTTCATTCATGACAGCAATAAATTTGAGGACATTGAGCTTACAAGACCAACAAAGACTGAGGTTAAAAACGAGTCATCAAAACTTTAAAACAACAGCAGCAGCAAGAATTGGGCACTGGGATATTAGACCGTCTTGCATTTAACGTTTGCTCAGTGCTAAAACAGACGTGCGCCTTTTAAGCTTCATCCCAAAGCTCTTTAAAGGAGAAATGCCATCAAATATAATCCAAAACTCCCATTCGTGGAACACAAAAGGGATGTATTCCTAAAAACCACCTATAGTGGAAGCCCACATGTATGCTATTTTTGTCGTCTTAATGTAAAGTTCCTATTTGAGACTGATAATTACCCCCCTTCATTATTAAGTCGTGTACAATTCAGAAAGGATCATGAAGCAGCACCTCCAGAGTTAACTCCTTTTCAAACTGTCATAATTCAGTTACCCTAATTATTTACTGGGCCCGCTTTGGAAACATGCCCTAACCTGGTGTTTTAACTTCCCATTTCATTTGGGACAACACTTAATCTCCATTTATGAAATATCAACCTGACCCAGGTTAGGTAGCTATCAGAAGCGCTTTACCCACCAGAGCCAAGCCAAACAAACCCCATCAGCTAGACTTAAATAAACTCTGTCCTGGCTGAGACCTCCGGATATATATATATATATATATATATATATACATACATACACACATACATATATAATGTATAAAAACACACATATATATCTGAGAAGTTGAGCTAGAAGAAAAATTTCAAATGCCATCTGCCTCCCACTATTGAAGTCCAGGAGGAGTTCAAAAGCAGTATTCATTGGATTATATTTTTTCTTTTTTGCTTTCTCCCTTCTCCTGGTTAGAAATTAACGTAATGCAAAGTGCTATTCTGATCAAAATCATCTTTCTCATCTCTCCCCTGAAATAAAACGGAGGAGAAATCATTCCGTATAAACGCATTGGCTATACAAATCTATTTTCAATTGAATTCGCTGCATGCTTTAATTCATCAAAATTAATACAGGTACTTTCTATGTTAAACAAAAGGAAGCCGACTGAAAAATCGGCTTCTGCTGCAGATGC
The DNA here is from genome assembly GCA_004026705.1 of Nesogale talazaci. Lineage (NCBI taxonomy): Eukaryota > Metazoa > Chordata > Mammalia > Afrosoricida > Tenrecidae > Nesogale > Nesogale talazaci. The sequence continues at coordinate 37,559 of PVJH01000995.1, read as the reverse complement.
CTTTCTCAATTACCAAACGGTGAAAACACAGATTTCACTGAGCCTCTCGGTCAAACCCTCCTCCGATGGGCGCTCTTACCTGCCTCCGCGGAAGGCTTCCTCCCCTTGTTAGCAGCGTGCAGCATTCTAGCTCGCCCCAATCCTCGCCACCGGTCTCCGATTACACCGCTAAGTCCACCCCCGCCTCTTCTCTCTCCTCTCCTCTCTCTCTCTCTCTCTCTTTCTTTTTCTTTCTTTCTCTCTTTTTTCCCCCAGCAAGAAAATGCTTATTGAAAGTGATTAGTTTTTGTTGTCCCTGTTAAGTCCCTCCTGCGGGAAGGAGCAGGGGAGCAATGTGACGCCACCTTTTAATCTTTTGTAAGAGTGAAAAGGCAGAAAAGGACCGCTCCATCAAACTGAGCTGCACACATGACCGAAACTCGCAGGAGAGGCTGCTGCTGCCTGGCGAAAGCACCGCTAGGCTCAAGTGTAAGAACAGAGAAGAGGGGAGAGTCAATGGAATGTGACAACGGATGTGCATCAAAGGCAGGAGGAGAGCGAGAACAATGAGCGAGGGAAAGACAGCGAGGAGGAGTGGGGGACAGAAGGCGAGGGAGAGAGAGGGAAGGAGAGACACCGAGGAGAGAGGAGAGGACCGAGAAAGATAGAGCGGTTTTCAGGCATAGGATGCTCAGAATAAAGGCACAGTGCAGTGTCTGGCAGCTTCTGTTTTTATCTCAGGGAGCATGATACACTGCCTCTCTCATTTAGAAACACATTCGTGTCTCTTCCAGGTTTGAAGACTGAGAGAATCGCAATGAGACTTTGGTTTTGTCTGATTGGCATTTAACTGTGCGGTGTACCTGTGATTTTTTAGGATGCATTTATGTGCAATTTATTTCGCATATTTATTTATGTAGGCAAAAATGAAAGCTGCTAATTTCTACGGCAATTTGCAATGTAGTTTTACTGGCAGATGGAACGCTACTTATCATAACTGCTGACAAACTGCCACGGGTAAACAAAGAAGAAACAAATGCTTCGTCTTGATAATTGACTTTGGGAAGGTGGGGGGAGGGGAGTACCCGAACCAAAATATTAACATTTGCAAAACCTATGTTTCCCGGTTCAAGTTTCAAAAGTGTTTCTCTTCATCGGTTTTATTAATCAGGGCAAAATGAAGGGGGGAGGCACGATGGTATTAAAAGGAGGCTCTTCAGAAAGTAAAAATCCCCAATTCTTTCTGATTTCCCTCCAAATGTGACAACAGGCTTGCTTTCTCTGGTCCTGGAACAGAGTTTTTGAGTCACTATTTCTACAGACTTTCACTCCATCCTCCTGCCTCCCTAAACCGTTTTAAAGTAGCTTCCATTTTTAAAAACAAACTCGCAAAGGAATGATTTTTCCTTTTCAAATGGTCTCAAAGGGTGTTTCACCAGCTTTGTTCCGTTTCTACCCATCTCCTGCCACATGGGGGCTAGGATTACACAGTTAAATTCCCCAAGTGACCTCTTTTATAAGGATGCAAATTGCTGATTCCAAGGTCAAGTATTTTGTAAAAGTTAAGTTATTGGTGAAAACAACTGCTTGCTTTTCCATGGTAACCTGACCTAGAGCAATAGTCAGCCCGTGGGAGGAGGGACACACACTCCACTGACCCTCTTATCCAAACGAAGCAACTTCAGTATCAGAAGGTAAATAAATTCCAGGGCTGCACTTAATAACACTTGTTATTTTTAAATGAAGAACAGCAACGCAGTTACTCCAGCACAATTAAGGTGTATCCCAATGCATCAGAAGAACCCTGCCACCATCCAGTGCATTCCAAATCTTAGCCACCCAATTCGCATTTCTGAGACTCTTGATTTCTCTGGGACCAGACAGCCTCATGGTTCTGCCGAGCAGGGACTGGTGGGCTTGCTGCGGGCACACAGTGCCATCCCGAAACCCAAAGCTTGGCAGTGGAGTAGATTCCAACTCACGGCAAACTCACGAGAGGGCAGAACCGCCACCCCCACCCCTCCTCCAGGGTTTCTAAGCCTGGAAGCAGATTGCCACATGGTTCTCCAGTAAATAGACCTCTGGGGCAGAATTTAGGTCCCCCATTTTCAGGGGGAAAAATAGCGTCCCCCTGGCATTTAAACTTTTTCATGCTAGCCCATAGTCCGGGATAAAGAGTAATTCTGCTGGATAGTTCCAGAGTCCCCAAGGAGCAGACTCTCTCATTTTGGGCAGCATTTGGTTCGAATCACCCAATTGTGGAGGTGAGCGGACTCTCAGCACTACCAGGGCCCCTGACGATGGACATCAGGTGTTTCTGAACTGCTGATGGCTCAGGAGCCTTAGTGACTTGGTACGTCTGTGCTCAGCAGCTATTCAAAGGCTGGCGTTCAAACCCACCCGTAACTCCAAGGAAGTCAGATCTAGTGGTGTGCTGCACTGAAGATGACAACCGTGGAAACTCCACGTGGAAGGTCTATTTTCTCCTAATGAATCCCTGTGAGGAGCTTGCAAGCCACTTGATGGCAATGAGTTTAGATACTCAGACCCCCCTGCATTGAGTCATTTCTAGCTCATCATAGTCCTACAGCCCAACTTTATTTGGCCTGTCAGCCTCCCTTGTCAGATAAATTTAAAAAATACTCAGCACTTTAGATAGATCCATTACCTCCCGCCCCCCCCCCCGCCCCAGGTGGTGGTATCATTTGCTTTGGGAAGTACTATATATGATTTATGGAACTAAATCTTCATAGGAGCAGATTACCTCATCTGCCTCATGAGGAGTGGCTGGTGTTTTTGAACTGCCAACCTTGCAGTCAGCAGCCCAAACCCTAACCTATTGCATAACCGGAGCTCTCAGAAATTAAACAATTGACTCAAGAATTAATGGCTTCTTTCAATATCTTTAAGGAGCCTGGTGACACTGCCAGTTAAATGTTGTACTCCTAACCCGATGGTCGGTGGTTCAAAGCGATGAGCTGTTCCTCAGGAGAAACCGATGCAGACATGTCATAAAGATGTATCCCTGTGGACACGGTGCAGACTTTCGGCTCTGTCCTACAGCGTTGTCATGAGACGGAATCAACTTGAAGGCAGTGAGCCAAGGTTGGTTTGGGTTTTTCCCTACCTTTGAAAGAGGCCTGGTGACTTAGAGGCCAAGCTCTTGAATGCTAATCAAATGAATGGAGGTTTGAATCCACTAGTGGACCAGCAAGAAGACATGGCAGTTGACTTATATAAATATTCGTAGCCGTGAGAACTCAGTGAGGCCGTCCTTTTGCAATCTGTACATTCACAAAGTCAGGATCAACTTGACAGCAATGAGTCCTTCCCCCACCCCTACCCCCTGTGGCCCAGCCACATTGCTAAGGAAACTGGTGGCACTCTTGGGTAACCATTGGACTCCTCACTGTAAGGTCAGCAGTTCAAAACATCTATCTTTCTCCAAGTAAGAAAGATGAGGTTGATTGTTTTCATAAAGGTTTACAGACTTGGAAACTATATAGGGTCATTTGAGTCAGAATAGATTCAATATCTGTAGACTGGATGTCATTTTGGGGCCACATTGCTGTGATCTAAGAAGGATTGGTGAGTCTTGTCACATTGGAATTGTCATAATTTTTATGCTTTTGCAGAAGGATGTTTCAGGGTGTGTGTTTGTGTGTGTGTGTGCACGCGCGCATGTTTTACTGGGGTTCAAATGAAAGAAAAAACAGTATCACCTCCCCCAGCCCCAATGTGATCAGGCTGAAGCCCTCCTCATTATTAAGGCAGAGCAGAGAAAGGAAAACACACAGGGGCTGAACAGAAGGCAGCTGGCCAGAGAACAGAGAGTGCTCAGATGTGGACTGGGAAGGAAGCCTCAGGGCCCGCATGCAGTGGAGGGAAGTCATACCCCAGCAGATCCGGAATTCTCCGGTGGGATTTTGCAATCTATTGGAAGGAGCCTCTTTTCAGTGGCATTATTGATATTGGTCCTATACTTAAAATTAACTTTACACAGGGAATAAGTGGACTAAGAATTTTCTGCCAATAAAAATAAAGATATGTTAAAGGAATATAACTATTTCAGTGCAGCACAAGCAGGATAAGGGGTCCAGGGCCTTTGGATAGTATCAGCAAGTGCATCACAGTTTTACAAACATCATGCATGCACTTTGCAGATGTTTGAAGCCCCTCAGTCCCTCGTGTGCAGCCTCCTGTGCATGCTATGTAAGTCCTATGTAGGTGCAGTATTTGAGTTGGTATATTCTAGGTGAAAAAATATGGCCATCAAAGAAAGAGAAAAAGAAGTCAAGGGCAGGTCATAAAAAGATTTGGGTGGATTTTATTTAACCTATAAATCAAGCAGGGTTGCCAGTATTTTTACCAGTGTCTTACTGATGATGTAGGTACCCTGAATAAATATCATTTGCAGTTGGATGTGTGTGTTTTTTTCTGAAGGTCTGATTCAGAAATAGGAGGAATGGTCCAACTTGACTACAGTAGCAAAAATGGCCCGCAGTGATGTTAATATTATTTGTTTGGAATATAATATTCACAATATGTTCATCTATGTCCTTGTGCTTATCTTTGTGGTTACATAATTTCATTTGGGGATTAAAGATGCCTGCATTACACTGAGGCTCGCCCAGCTGCCTACTGTGTGACTTTCCTATGTAACTTATCTGGGGCTACACCCTTATCCTCAAATGAGTATCGCCATACTGACTATCTCATGAGGCACAAAGCCTGTGTGCGCAGTTCTGAGTTCAGTTCAGAGTACACAGTGGGTGCTTCCTGGATATCAGTTATATGATGAGGAAATCCACATGGCCATTTTGTCGTTGTTTCCAATGGCTAGCGCAGGCAACATTTCATCATCTCAAAATGGAGGAATTCTCAAGGTTTTTTCCCCCACCCTCAGGCTGATCTCCCGGGTAAGTTGTAATTATTCAGATAGCCCTCTGGATATTTCTCCCTGTATAACATGCTTAAAATCCAACAAATCCTAAGACCCCCCAACTCATGGACCCTCCTTTCAATCCTTTCTCTTTCTGAGCCCATCCTCTGTACAAAGCCTATGAATCTTGCAACAATTCCAGCTCCTTCCCCTTCTGTCTCCTTTCTCTCCCCTCATTCAATACCTATCAGATACCAGTCCCCATGTTTCTCCAAGTTATTATTTCATTGCCAGGCCCTTACCACTTTCCTAATCTGTGTGCTCTTGCCTGGGCTAAGGCAACTCACCCTTGAATGCAGTACCTCTCCTCTCTTTTCTGTCGGGCCACAAACCCAGGGAGAGGAAATACAGCACCTGCTCACTCTGGGGGATTTTCAGAGGGGCCTGCTCAAGACTGCACCACATCCGACCTCTCCCTACCCCCCAGTCCTTCTCAGTTCTCCAGAATGCATTTGGACTATAAGCAGGAGCGGGACATTGTTATATGCATGACCTTGAATCTGCTCTAATGTGTAGAGCAGCTAATCTTCAGCAAACCAATATTAGTGGCTTGTTAGTTGTGACATTCCTCCCAACTGTCATGACACGATTGTTTGGGGGGGGGGGAGGGAAATGACATTTCAAGAGGTTTTCTTTCCCTTCCAATTCATCCGTCACAAGGCAGAATAACCTTCCTGGAACACTACTCCGAATGACATCTGTTTCCAATTGTTATTGATCAGACAATTGAAAATCTGCTCTATTTTATTATCTTACACATTAGCTAAAAATCATCAGAGGTTCCCCTGTTTTCCAGACTCAAGTGCAGATTTCGTCGCCTCATCTACAATCAGCTCTGCATCTTGAATCAACCCATGCCCGGGATGGCAGGACTACCACCCCATAGGAGCCACCTCCCTCGCTCACCCACTCCCTGTGGGGTGGCACTCCCGTTGCATGTTCTCTGTAGAACACCCTCTTTCCCTTCATCCCAATAGGTTTACTTCCACTCCATCTATCTGGGAACAGGATAAATTAATTTCCACCACGTTTGAACATTCTGGTCTGGAACACTGTCCTTGTTGCAACTCAAGCAGTTCAAGGAAAGGTGGCCTGTGCATTGTAGTGAGGAACTGGGCGTTGGGATTGGTCCTCTGTCCAAATTTTGCCCTGCCACCTCCACATCAGCACAAGATATTGGTCAAGTTCTTTTCCTCCCTAAACCTTACTCCACTCACTTGTGAAGTATTGTGAAGATTTAATTCAATTTGCAAACGAAAATAAAACAATTGGCAATACTGCATGTGCACTGTACCTATACAATAAAGAATCTAAAAGCACTAGCATGGAGTTGATTCTAACTCATAGACACCCTCTATAGGACTTTCTTTCCAGGCTGTAAATGTTTATGGGAACAGACAATCTTCTCTTTTTCCCGAGGATGGGCTGATGGGTTTACACTTCCTACCTTGTGGCTAGTGATAAAAACAAATGTCGATTAAATGGCAAGGGCTCATCGCTGCTGCAAATGTCTAAACCTCACAGCAACCCTATCGTGTTATCAAAGATGAAATAGAAGGCTGAGTAAACTTAACTTGCTTAATTTGACACCAAGGGAAAGGGGCAAAGCTTGGGTGCACACCCTTGACTTTTTTTAGTCATTTTGATCTACTTCATTAATTTTATAACATAGCTACTGCTACATTTATTGAATGTTATTTTAGTTTTTAGACTTGTGCCTTTCTCCCACCCCCACTCCCCAGTGGGTTGTATAATCAAAGGGAGCCACCCCCATGTTTTTTAGCATCTCTGCATCTTCAGGATCTTCCATAAATCTTTAAACAAAGCCACTTGCTTACTTGGTAAATGTTTGTTGAGTGCTTGATCACAGGAGGATTAGAGTTTGTAACCACATTTAAATTCAGTCATACTGCTTTTTTGAGGAAATGGTTTCATCATTCCTCTTAAGAAAAACACCGGAATTATACAAAATAATATGAAGGACAAACAAAACATATAAATGAGATGCTCAAAGGATCCAGCTATGTTCCCTGAGAAAAGAAAGAAAGAAAAATTGCAGGAAAGTGAAACTCAATGATTTGGTTCCTCACACTTGAAATTTTTATTCCGTTAGAATATAGTACTTTTCCAGGCATGGAAAAGTAGATGTTATTAGCTGAAATCCATCCAGTTAAAGTTACACAAAAAGGTAAAAATAGCGAGTCAAATACTTATGGTGTTCAGTCATAGTTAATTATTTTCTTTTTAAGTAAATACAATCATTATATTCATAGTCAATAATTTCTTTTTTAGTAAATTCAATCATTATGTTCAATCATTAATTTTGTCCTTGTGTCCACATACTATGTAAACCACAATGTAAAAATATCAGTCAACCAATATTGTGATTTTCTGTATGCAAGGGTGAATGACATTGACTTTTCAAGTGGTGAATGAAGTATTGTATTTAAATATAGACAATGGTCTCTGCTGTGCATGAAGAAAGGGAACGTAATAGAACCAATGAGAGAAATGTACACTCCATACCACATTTAGGGTCTTGCACCAATCTTGAGACATTTGTACAAGCTTAATAAGGTCAGGGTATTTTTATTGTACCTACTCTAATACCTTAACATAACAAATAACCAAACCCACCACTATAGAGCCAATCCTTACCCATGGCTACCCTGTATAGTATTTCCAAGACTGTAAATCTTTATGGGAGCAGATAGCCTCATCTTTCTCGTGCAGAGTGGCTAGAGGTTTCCAACCACCAAGTTTATGGTCAATGGCTCCATTCCTGAGGGTAAATACATAGGGATTGAATGAAGGAAGGATAAAAGGAATGAAGCCATTGCCTCAGTCTGTTAGGTCCTATTTTTTGACCTATTCCTAGCAAGGATCTTATTATCGCCTAACTTTCCCAAATCACTATACATCTAAACACCATCCGTGATGATATCTCTACTTTTCCCTTTATCTATGGTTTGCTTCATTGAACATATTATAACTTTTGTATTATATGAAATGCCCTCATCCTCAAAGGTGCCTTTCCTGATCATGTTAGCTCATGGTGAATGCTCGTTTCTCCAATTTCAGAGCACTCATTGCCTGGAACATTTTATTACATATAATTTTCCAATTAATCTTATCCTGCTTTGGACATCTCATATCTTTGGATGAATTTTTATTCTTCTCATATCACTAGGTCACTCTTACTGGGTTCATATCTTCCTCTATTAAATCAATTTTAAGTTCCCTGAAGGTTGCAAGAAGTAAGGCTTTATTTCTTTGTTTTTGTATACGATGTATGGCGAACCTGCCCCCACAAAGAGGCACGGCCTTAGAAAACCCACGTACGGTTGCTGTGAGTCTGCCTCAACTCAGAGGCCGTGGGTGGGTGCAGACGGCTATTCTTTTGAGCATACCTAGCATACAGGTCTCACTATGACCATTCTTATGATTGTGCTCACGGAAACTGCGGATTTTGTGTTCATAAGAAGTAGTGCACCAAATCTTTAGATATTGATTTTTTTCAGAGGGTGTTTTTTTCACCCCATTTATGGTTATACTTTACTTTGTTGACAATGGAATATACGCTTTTGAACCCATGCTTTCAGTCGGTCACTATTAAAATTAATATCTGTGTCAACTCATTCAGACTCATTGAGATTTTCATGGTAGCTAGAATTAGTCCCTGCAGTCATTTACACATTAGTTAGGTATCAATTTGTGTTTACCCATTGGCCACTAAATATCCAAAAGGATCATAGATCTGCTTCTATGAAATTGGGGTCTTTGTAGACCCAATGATGCACATCTCTCTATTGGGAAATTTGTTTTCTTTTCATGTGGATACCATGAGGAGCAACACTGTGGAAACAATGTTACAATTCGACATCTTTCTCTGTGGGATAAAAACCAAAACAAATCCTTAGGACAGATTTTTCACATCCATAACCTGCCTGGATTCACTAAACTCAAGCTCTTGGGATTGTCTCTAGGACTGTCTTTAGGATGACTGTGTCTAAAAAAAAATAAAACACACAACATTTGAATTTTAAAAACACACCCTGAATATTCCCTTATTTGTTTAAGATGAAATAATTCAGGTCCACTTTCGTATCAATTTCCCAAATCACGATGAGTATATAATATGATTAAAGGTTGGTGATATAAATAGTTTTCTGAAATTAGTTTATTGAATATCATAATTATATCAGATCTTATTTAGCTAATTAAAACAAATTATTTGGCTTATAAAATTGCCTACATTCATTACCATGTTCTGGCATTTTGTTTTTTTTGTCTGCTGAACAGATATCGGTCTTGTCTGCTTTCCACCTCACTTCTGCACCGTAATTTGAACAGCTCCTAAGTGAAAACCACAGTAGCAGCCACCTAATCATCACGTAAAAATGGAAAGCAAATTAAGAAAGAACCTCCAGGCTCTGCTCCCCTTGGTGGACAGAATAGACTGGCCTCAATGGAAACACTAAGAAAGAATTTGCGTTCCTCTCCATTGAGTTGAACACCGGCTTCGGTGGACTATTTGGTCCTTGTGACTGATGTTTTTCAATACGGAACATTTGAAAGCATTCAACCAAAAGTTGCACAATGATCACAGCCTTGACCATATTCATCAGAAAAAGGCATTCACCGCTACAGGTTTGATTTTTACAGTAGCCAGTATGCTGCACTGTTTGCAGGTCTCCTCAAGACTCTTACCCACAACGATCACAGAAGCAATTCACAACCTTACTTATCAGATAGTTCTGTTTTACAATAATCTGGTTCCTATTTATAAAATCTGGGATAAAACAGTGCAATTTCTGATGCTGAATATCTGAAAAGCTCTGGGAGCTGCTCAGAAGAGATATGCGCGGAAACATGTAATGCTATGGAATTACAACAAACAGACATTCTGAAGGGTACCCACTCAAGTGCAGCTCAGAGTGCACGGCATTTAAGGGCTCCCCCTTCAAGTAAAGCCCACATCGCTCCCTTCCACTTAGAGATTTTCTTAGCTCCAAATTTTATTCTTCTGTTCCCTATTCTTCTGTTATATATATATATATATATATATATATATATCTTTCTCAAAAAGATAGAACTTTCTCAAAAAGAATGAATCAATCAGAACAATCTGGGTAACTATTTCTGGATCAAAATGAAAGGAAAGGTCTCAACTAAATAGTTGATTTTTTTATGCTGGTTACCCTGCTCTGGGTACATCCAGAATGCCACAGCACCATTCCTACAGGAAATTAACACAAAGAAAGGGATGATTTTAGCAGCTGACAAATCCCTTCTAGTAAAGGGCTTAAAAAGCAACAGAATGAACCACTCTCAGTGATTAGGCTGTGCAGGTGTCAAAAAATGGTTTCACATACTTGCTCGAAGTTCTACTGGTAGTTAAATATTTTTAGGTGAGATGGTCTTGACTGTATAATCAAGTGAGAACACAATAGGAATAGGAGGGACCACTGAGAGGCAGTATGATGCAATAGAAAACGTTACTGTATTTCTGTCCTTGATCAGCCACCATCTCAGAATAGGGCACTAACCCAGTCACTCAAACAATATCTGCCTCAACATCTCCATCCATTAAGTGCAAAGAACCTCTGCCTATTTCTGTGAGTAAGCTGAACAACACTTGTCCAGATATGGTGACTCCTGTGCCGTCAGATTCTACCACTGCTCAGCCCCCTCCAAAGGAGTAAAACGCAGCATTGTGGAAGCTGGATGGTTTCCTTGAGGCTGTGGGGGCAGCATTTACTCGAGTGCAGCCATCGAGCACCCAGTAACCCTGCACAGGTGGACAGAATGAACGTGGCTCACCTCTTTTGCTATGAGTGCAATACCATGTACTCAGAGGGTGTTCAATAAATATTAGCTTCTGATGATATTGGCAGTCACAGCACTAAGTGAATTATTCAGTTTATGATTGTTCCAAAAACTCATTGTATAATTATTGACAACAAGAGAAACCAATCCCCGACCTCGTTCACTTTATAGTGACCATAGCCCATGCATAATAAGGATCTCACCAATCCTAGAACGTTTCACAGCATTTTTTTATTGATGTGAAACAATGTAAATAAGACCATCCTTCAAAATACATTCAGAATCTGGGCACTACTTAGAAGGACCATTGTCATCACTCTGGAGAAATCCATTATCATCTCCTTTCTGGATTACTACATTGTCTCCTAATTGCTCTTTCATTTTTTATTCACTACTCTTAGCCTCTGTAGTTGGTTGTTGCTCTAAGGACTCCCAATTTATCATGCCTTCCAGCATCTGTATTTTTGCATAGTCCTCTCCCACATTAATTTAGAGATTGGCCTATGACTTGCTTTAGCCAATGAAACATAGCAAATGTGATAGAAGGTAAGGCATGTCAGACATGTGTGCATTGGGGCTTGCCTTGTTGGAAGCCTGCCACTTCAATGAGGAGAAACAAAAAACATCACCGTGTATCTACATTGAGAATGAAGAAATATATGGAAAGAATAGTCTGACCAACGTACCCAAACCAGCCACCACAGCTGATACAGTTACACCAGCTAGATGTAATTATCTGATCAGAATCTCACCTGGAAGAAGTTGGAAAAAATAGTCTACTACTGTCTATTACATTTTGGTATAAACTGCTATGCAGTAATTGACAACTGGTGCATCAAGTCTGACTCATAGGGATCACTAACTATTCTAAATTCAGAAATCAGAGTGATTATTTTTATGTTATGATATAATACAGCTAAGATCACACGTCTGGTCAAAATTTTCCTAGCACTCCTACCTCATCCAGAATTAAAATCTAACTCTTTACAATGGTTTCTATACCTAACATGCTCTGCTCATCAACTCTTCCCTCCTCCCACTACTCTCTTTCCCCACCTGCTTCTTGCTGCCTGTCCTGATCTCACTGTGCCTCCACAGCACGGAGATGCTCACTTGCGCATCTTTGAGAAACTGCTCCCTCTGTCTAAAATGTTCTTCCTTACGAACAGGGATTCCACATTTGACTGTTTCCTCCCATCTTTTCAGCCCCCACCCCACTGACAAGTTAGTCTACTCTGATCAGTTTATTTAAAGCTGCCTCATCCCTCTTCCACTCCAACTTTATAAACCCCCAGATTGTCCTTTTCTTGGTGTCTTTTAACACTCCCAAGTCACCAGATAAAGTCAGTACTTATTTGTTCCTCATTGGACAGCCTTTACCCATCTGTAAGTTTTCAGATGGCCTTGAGTGTATTGCTTATTTGCTTGATGTTTAAATTTACTTGGCGATGGCCAGTCTTGTCCATACCTGGTACTTAGTACATAGTATTTTCTGGATTTTTAAAACAATGCATCTTGAGGGTTGTTTCCCTACCCCTGAAGATTGTAGTCTAACTGTAGTAATGATGCGCAGAGTGAATGGAACATGTAAAGACACGCAGGAGAACTTAGGACGGTTCTCGACAGAACACAGGAACAATCAGAGAAAAGCAATAGGTCCAAACAGTTCTTGGGTAAGGATTGAAAAGCCCACAGGGATTTTCTTCAGTAGGCGGTGGCAACTGCACTAAAGGTGAAGCTAAGTAGCTCTGGCCCAGGGTCCCCAATCTGGGAAGGAAGACCCCACAAGGAGCCCCAAGCCTTACTCCAAGTCTGTTGGCATCTATGATGTGAGCCAACAAAGAGAGAGACAGGAGAATTCAAAGGGTGAATGTAGTCTCTTTAGGGAAGTCAGAGTTTGTGATGTGCTCATGCCCCTTTAAGGAACAGCCTACAATGTGAAGACAGAAACTTTGGTGAAGACTCAGTCCTCTACAGCTGAGATTGGGGCTGTGAATGCCCACTGAAAGTTCTCAAAGTGTCTATGTAGCCCGCTGCTCTAGAATCCAGTTCTGGAAACACATACTTTACAAGGCTTGACACTCTTTCCTTAAAACATGGGCCCCAGCTTTGACTGATCACTGAGATGACCAACCTCTCGTCATAGAATTCCATTTGAATACTTCGTGAGCTTTTCACAGAGACAGATGGGGAGAAGGGCCAGTCTACACAGACATAGCCTGGGCTGGTAATGCAGCCTTCAGTTTGAGGCTCAGGTGTGTGCCCATAATTTACTAGTGTAGAATAGACGTGATGTGGGATGACTTCATTTCACCCTACTGACTCTATCTGTGTGCAAATCTCATTGGAAATCATCCATTTTCCTTCTTGCCTCTACCTCATTGTCCCTGTTGCTCTGCAATTATTTATTATCTGGATCAGTAATTGTATTGTTTATAGCGGGCATGCAAACACAACTGTTGGTGGGGGAATGTCTCCTGTGAGGGGAACAAAGGATGGCAGTCTCTTTAGAGCTCTTAATACACAGTTCTCTGTGTTCAATTTTCCTAAAAATGAAAATTGCCAAAAAAGCAAAGCATGCAGAAGATGTATGGCTGGATGCTAGTGCAGCTTTGCTTTCTCACTGAAGGATAGTGCCCCTGCAATGACTGGGAGCACTTGCTAGCTTGTTGCCCTAGCTTCCACTTCAGAGAAACTGACAGTGGTGAACCCTTCCAAGTAGAAACGCCCCATTGACACCACCCCCCTGAAACTGCTTCAGTTCTTCATCTGCAGCCTTTTCCAAACACACCAACAGGCACAGCAATTCTTCCAGCCTGGTAGGTGATGATGCTGAAGATGGCTGCAGGTCTATGTGGGACCTTGACACCTTTCTGTGGTTCTGATGCATGGATGTCAGCATGCATGGATGTCAGCATTTAACCCCAGTTAGCATGTAATATTTACTCTGTGATGTGTAAGGGTGTGTGTGTGCATGTCTGTGTGTCATTTTTTTTATTCCTGTAGCTTAATTACAAAAGATGTAAATGTGGTCTCACTTGTGAAAGAAAGTTACTCTTAACAATGAGGTGTAAATTGGTGTCTGCTTAATCTGTTCACAGTAGGAACAGAGCCTCTTGCACATGCTCCTCCTTGCCCTCCTTCGCTGAAGTAGTACCTGGGAGATCAGTCTGTTCTCTGGAGCTCGGTGTGGTACACTCTCGGATTTTCTGCCCCAGAATTCCCCATAGGGTGCAGAAGTCTCATGCCTGAATCCTCTACCAGCTCAGAAGGGTGTTGATTCTGCACCACTTCCATATGCCTGACCTCAGTCATGGACAGAGAAAGATGGACCTTCTCTCTCCCCGACCCCCAACAATCGTGGCCCCCTGTGACTCCCACAATGGAGTGAAATTAATAGGGGAGCCGGCATGTTCTTTATACAATGACCTTGGGCTCTTGGGGGAATTGGAGGCACGGTTCTTCCACTTATGATGTTTTACATTTCAAAGGACCTCGCTCTCTTTGATATTAATGAATGAAATGTGCAATGTAATTGTTATTGTTTTATGACCTTTCATAGGTTAATCAGGCTGTATCAGATTTTCCAGTGTGTGGTTCTGTTTCGAAGGAAATGATTTGCCTCCGAGTAGATGGATTCTGACAAGGGGGCACAGCACTGCTCTTTGACAGGATGAGTGACTGTGGTATTGAAATCCCCAAGAAGCGTGGGTGCTTGGCTTCCCTGAGTCTGTCAGTGGTAAAACGGAGTACCTCAACCTTGGCCCGATTGGAGTTTTAAAACAAGGGAGGCTTCGCGCTGTGCATTCCAGGATGATGAAATGAATCTCTGACCTTCGCTTAGTAGATGCCAACTGCATCCCGCTCACAAAGGAAAAGTAGTCCTAGACACTGCCAAATTTCTCCTGCGGTGGAGTGAGAGGTGGCGAGATGGGCTCTAGATGACAACCATGAAGGTAACTGTCCAAAAAGGTGTGAGGGGGATTACTTTTGAGATTGTAATAGGTGTAAAAAAGCTAGTGGCTTAAATCATAATTAATATAATACTGGTTCTCATTTATGGAGAACTCACTATGAACAAATTAGCACCATGCTAATTGCGTTAGATGTTTGATTTCATTTGAGCTTTAAAATCCACCAACGAGAAAGCTACAATTGTCTGCATTTGATACTTAAGAAAACAGACAGAGAGCAGAGCGTGATTGTTTCAAGACTCCTCCAAGCAGACCAGTGGGAGGACTGAACCTGGCTCAGTCCAGCGTTTCTCTGTATTGGGCCCTCTCTCTCCCTGCTTTCTGCTCGAATACTATTATGTTCCGGTTATAAGTATCTACGTTATACTCCAAGCCAGTGCAAATGATTCAGGGACTTGGCTGCTAACCGAAGTTTGGCAGATTGAGTCCAGCTTGAGACAAATCGGAAGAAAAGTCAGGCTTTCTAATTCTGGGGAAACCAACCAAACAAAAACTAAACCATTAGAAGCCATGGGGAGCACAGCTCTATTCTGACATACACAGGTTACTAGTTTGCTTGCTTTTTATGTTTAGGAAAGCACCTACATCCCAAAAGGGTCTAGAAGAAGTATGAAGTGCTTTCCCTCATGATGTATAATAATCCAAAGCTAAATTATCAGGAAAACCTGTGAAAAGGGCTGCTAAACTGATCATAAGCCATGCCTCTCTGGACTGGCACTCTTCAGCTTTCCAAGTATGTCCTTCAACTCACCTGGGGTCTTTCAAAAACAAAGGTCTAATTCAGTAAGAGCCTGAAGTCTGCATTTCTCTGAAGCCCCCGTGTCTTAGACGGCAGCTTCAGGGTCTTTGGGCCGTGAGGCTCCAGTGTGCATATGAGATGCCAAGAGTGGAAGGGGTAGGCGGAAGGGGCGGGATTGCCTTGGCCGTGAGTGCCACACTTGTCTCTCAGCCCCCCACTTGGAACAGCAATGGTGTGCCTACTCGTGTTGACTGCCCACAGATACTGCCAAACATCTGCTATTTTAAAGGACAAATATTAATTTGAAGCACGAAAACACCTACCCAATGAACAGAACTGGTTTCTGGCAGCAGATTACATTTTTTATGACCACTTTGATACTTTTGGGAGAGAACCTCCCTCTCTCCAACATACTACCTTCTTAGCTGCAGAAAAACCATATATATAAAAACCACATATACAGTTTATACATATGTATGTGTATATATATGTATATAATTTTCACCATATGTCCCATCCTCTCACACCCTGCAGATATTTGACTTGAATGAGTGCTAAGCTACCACTGGCCAAAGTCTATGTAACACAGTAAAACAATCCATGTAGGAGGCCAAATGGTTTTTTTTAAAAATCCTATCTTTATCCAGTAAAAGTCACAATCAAAAATTAAAGCGACGGGGGAATCAGACTGCCACGTCCTCATGTAGTGAGGCTCAGAGTGACAGAAATCAAGCGCTGTTAAGTACATTCACAATGGGATGGAGCCAATCTCACTAATGGCCCTGCCCTCTTCACCCAGACCACCGTGGCTGGGCAGCAGATCACAGATTGTCCGCTGACATCTGTGTCTGACCGTAGGTCATCATGAAGAGGCTGGGTTTTTTGAGTCACTTGCCTCTGGACAGATTCGGCTAATTCTGCCTCACATCTCGGGGGCAACCACAGATGGAAGATGCTCTGGGGTGCCGAGAGGGCCTTCATGAAAGGAGAGGTGGTGAGGCTGAGAATGGGAACCCCCTGTGGTCACCAGCATTCTCTCCACATTCACAATGGATGCTCTCCAACAGGAAGGGCTTGTCTCTATCTAAGGCCCCAGGCATCGCTGCCTGCAGAATGTCATGGCGCAGTATAGTATGATGGTGGGATTATTAAGGACAGAATTTCTCAGCCCTTGTTTCATGCTGACCCCTGGGCAGAGGCAGACAGCCATGGCATCTCTTCCATCTTCCAGGTCATCTCCCATATCTGCCTTTTGTGTCACACTCTTGAAAACATTGTCCTGTCCACAGATGCACTGCACTGATCTTTACCCAGTGCATTTCCTTTAGATAGACTTCCTCTGTCCACTTTTAATTTGGCCTCATGTTAGTCAACAACATCTGTATGATTACTTATTTGTTGAAGGGTTTCTAGACACAGCACAAATCAATGGTTACTATGTTGAGTGTTCATTCACATCTGTCAGCTTCCAGAAGTCCAACTTACTCCTACCACCCTGGTTAAGCCTCTCTGCCCCCCACCCTACCACCCTTGATCCAGAAACTTCCAGGGCACCAGGCTGGGCAGGAAGGAGGCTACTAGTAACTTAGTTCTCTATGCTGTCTTCCCTGAGGTCATTCCATAAGTGGTCCAGACTTCAGAAGGTGAAGAAACATCAGCTTAGGGGTGTCTAGAGGGCCTAGCAAAAATGTATCTTAAAAGCAAACAAATATAAAACCCCAGAATATCTCCTTTGCCTCACCAGGCAGTTTCCAGAGTGAGGAGAAGTGCTGGGTCTGATGTATGAAAAGTTAGAATTTTCTCAAAGCTTCATATTCTCTCTTCTGTAAAATGAGTATAATGTTAATAATTGCTACTTTGTAGATCAAATCAGGGTCTTTCCACTTTGATATTATTAAAATCTTTAGCAGCACAATTTTCTCTCCACTTCTGGGTGATGACTCTCTGTGTGTAAAACCTTGAACAGCACCCCTGGCCTCTACCCACCAGATGTCAGTAGCATCCAGCCCCCCAACTTGAGACTCCAAAAGTCCCCAGACATTACTGAGTGCCCTTTGGCTACAAAAGCAGGCTTGCTTGGGAACAGCTGCACTAAATGGCACAAGCCAGGTAAGCATTCATCTTTGTATCGGCACACACTAGGCATCCAGCAGTTATCACAGCAGTTGGAAGCCTGGCATTCTTCTCAGCATTTTAAGTCTAGTCTTTCCTTGAACCCTCATGCAACCTGTGAAGGAAACCCTACTGAGAGCACCATTTTATAGCCAGAAAACCAAACATCAGAGTGATAAAGTATTTCTCTGCATTAATGCATTTGAATTTTGGTCCTGGCTATGAATATTGAAAGTACCATGGACTGCTGCAAGGACAAACAGACAAACAAACAAAATTTTGGAAGAAGTATAACCAGAGTGCTCCCTAGAGGCAAGGATGGCTAGATCTCATCTTACAGACTTCAAACTTATTGTCAGGAGAGACCAGTCCCTGGAGAAAGACATCATACTGAGTAAAAAGAAGGCCTTCACTCAGTGGGATGGATTGTCACAGGGGCTACCACAGCAGACTCAGGCACAGGAACTATAGTGAGGCTGGTGCAGGACTGAGTATTCTTCTGCTGTGCATGGGGTTGCTATGGGTTGGAATGGATTAGATGGCATCTAACAACAACAACTGGCTTCCATGAGCATAGAACCAAGCTCCAGAGTCACTACATTGAGTCAAGGCTGATTCATAGTGATTCTCTACATAAACTGGTGTCAATTTGGGACTTGAGAGGATTAAGAAAGAAGGGGTGGAGTCTAGCCAATCAATTGGACCATAGTCAATGAGACCTCTGTGTGGGAATGGCCTTCTCTGGAGAAGTCTAGGACCTCAGGTGTTTTCTTTCTTGGAGGTTGGAGACACAAGCTCT
The DNA here is from genome assembly GCA_004026705.1 of Nesogale talazaci. Lineage (NCBI taxonomy): Eukaryota > Metazoa > Chordata > Mammalia > Afrosoricida > Tenrecidae > Nesogale > Nesogale talazaci. The sequence goes on along the minus strand of PVJH01000995.1, from coordinate 19,185 downwards.
CTCTCTGCTCACTCACCGAGAGACTCTCTACTAACAAGACATGTGGAACTATGCGAGTGACCTGAGCTGGAATAGCTAAGTGGAGACACCTGCCATGCTGAGATGTTTACAAGGATACTGGATCCAGAAGACTTCCAGCATACAGGCTAGGGATTTTCCTGCATTTGGCACCCTTACAGGTGTTTTGTGAGTCTGAAGAGAATTTTATAGATTGGTATCAGACATATGGGTTAATATTAGATTTTTTGATTTTATCTGGACTAGGCTAGAAACTTTTCTCATTATTTAATTGCTCTTGTATATAAACATCTTTCTATGAATTCATCTCTCTAGTCTACCAAGGCTAACACAGTTTCCAAGATTATAATTGTTTGTAAGAGTGTAGAAAGTCTGATGCTGGTTGTTTAGAACTACTATCCCTGTGGCTCACAGCCCAATACATAACCACTGCATCATCATAAATCATTCATAATTGATTTTAATGTATTGATACTTTGTGCACACACATTAAACCAAACCAAACTCAACTCTGACTCCTGGCGACCGTCTGATACTTAATAGGGGAGTAGAATGTTCTATTTTTCTCCCTTTGCGCACATACACACACACACATCATCACCACAAATGAATTCAGTGACATCAAGTCAGCAGTCAATGACCATGAATAAGTTCTCTATAGGACAGGTAGAAGAACTGCCCCTGTGAGTTTCTGAGACTGTAACTCTTGACACCCAAACACATACACTCCAAAATGTACATTTCTCAAAAAAATAAAAAGAAGAAAGGAAGAAAAAGAAAGAAAGATGTTCCCCAAAGCTAATACAGATTTTAGGAATACAAAACAACACAAAAATTAACATAAAGAGGTGTGAATCTTCCTGCAGCCCCAATGGGTATTAGAAGGAATTCGGGGAAATCAGGTACATGCAGTGTTGGTCCTACACTCCAGAAAGACTTTGGGACAATTAGGAATTGTGTTCAGTATGGCTTTGGATAGAGATGAGGACCGAGGATGGGAAACCTAAGTCTCCCCCCTCCCTGCTCCCACCTCTAATGGAAATTGAGCCTTGCTATTTTCCCAAGGATGTTTTTTAACCCAGTGTCCTTGGCAGCCAGTATACATCATAGACATTGACACAGACAAGAATCCATTTGTCATGGCTGGTCTCAGTGAGCTCCGGAAGGCCATTGACCTACTGTGGCAGCTTGAGAACTAACGGCCATTCTTGACTCCCCATGCACTTGCCAGCAGCACAAAGAAGTGTTTGGGTAGCACAATTGCCCCAGGAAACAATATGCAGATGCACAGAGGTGCACGTACATTATTCCCAGGGACAAACAGAAATTCATACACAAAATTCAAGACAACCAGAATGAGAAAATGTCAACAGAGGGTTTTTGATACAAGCTCTATGTACATGAAGGGGAAACTGGGAAATGTACAGAAGAATAACAACTGGGAGAGATATGAGCTTTTCCTTCCTCTAAAGATTCAAAATCCAGGCTCACATTGAATTATTAAGTTTGTCATCGCTGAACACAGAAAAATGGGAGCTTTTCTACATTTGACTGAAAATCTTTGCATTTCCACCAGTCTGAAATAGAAACTTGCAATTAAATCAATTAAGCAATGAAAATCAAATATTCCATTAAAATCTAATTTTCCTCATATCTGATTGGGTGTAACTCAGCTGAGCTGGAAACAGATGAGAGAAGCAAAATGACTCCAAGTCTGAGACACAGAGACAGGAGAAGGGAAATTTTAAACATGGTCATGGAAAATTTAATAAGGGCATTTTATTCTCAGTCTGCTTGTGTGAGTTTAACCATTAGGGGTTCCCCCAACCTAGGATTTCAAACTAATGTTTCAGATTGAAATGCAAATAGCAAGATTCCTTTCGCCTCTGTCTTCTTTTTTGAAATCATGTCCTTGAAGTTGCTTTTTTTCCCCTTCAGGACATAGAAGAGGTGCTGTGCCTCTCAGAGCTCTCTGCTGGGCCTAGAACTTCGCTGCAGAGGACGGCAGTGAGGTTGAAATTGGTTGTGTCTGCTGATTCGAGAAGTGACTGAGGCCCATTTTGTCAAGGAGGAATTTCTTCTTAGTTTCAATATGGAGAGGTTACCTTTTGGGGGTGTTGGAAAGAATATTCTCTCCACCCACCCACCCCCCAACCCCCACCTTCCCTGCCTTTACATGTGACAGAAGTCATCCACTTTCACAGGAGGAATCTTTCTGTGGCAGGAAGGCTGAGTCTCCACACATGAAGCAGGGTGATGATTTCACACGTTATTTGAAAAACAAAAGAAGGGGAAAAAGGCATGGCTTCTAAGCAAGGTGCCTTTGCATAGTGAGAAGACCATCGGGCTGCAGAATGGAATCCGAGTTAAACACAATAAAATATCCAATGAGAGTTTTTGACATGTAACCTGCAAAGGCCAAAGAAACCACACTGTGCTCCAGAATTTCGGGACAAAGCACATTTGGTCAGTATTTCTGAGCTAGACTTTTTGTTTTTCAATTCAATTATCAAAGTCACCTTTAAGACTTAAACTACGCAAACTGTCCTGAGTACCACTCATGTATCTGGTTGTGGAAATCTGTCCAAACCCCTGTGAATCAGAGAAAATAATTAAGGGGCACAGGGCATTTCCTCTGTGTCACCAAGCACAAATGTGTGAACGTGTGTGTGCGCCTGTGTGTGCGTGTGTAGAGACTTGCAGGTGTGTATGCTCACCTCTCTGTGCCTGGGCAAAAGGGTGCACTTGATTCAGTGGGTCTCCATCACCTTCCAGAAGGATGGGTGATGGGAAATATTATGGTTTTAGTCCTTTAATTTTGGGTATTAGTTTACAAGAATTAGCTTTGCGTAGCCCCTCACACTCCCCACTAAGCATCTGTCTTCTCTGAATAGTTGGAACAGGTTGGAGGGGGAGGAGGAGGAGCAGAGAAAAGATAGGAGCTCCTCAGAGAGTAAACAACGGGTCTGGCATTTTTTTAAAAGAAACTTCCTTATCTCTGCTACTGTCTTAGGCCAACCCACGTTGCACTAATTTAGAAAACTGGTAAGAACACACAATCTGGATTCATATGGCCTGGGTTTGAATCAAAGTTACATTGTTTACCATTTCTGCTAAGGCCCTCAGGGAAATTACCTAACTTCTCCATTCCTCAGTTTCCTCATCTGGCAAGTAAACACAAAATCATGGGACACAGACCTTCAGGTTATTGCGAGAATCAAGTTGAATACAGAAGGACAGCACTAACAATGTCCACAGGGGTCAACATCATTATCAGTGCTCAATCTAACCCCCATGGCACGACCATCACCCACATCTTCTCTGCCAGTGGGCTCACTTCAAATCATGATCATTGTGTGGTGAGCTCATGGAAGTTGAGCAATGGCTCAGAACGGTTATTAGACAAGTAATGCCGACAATCAACATGCTCTTTCAAAACACACATGCCCCCATTTTTCCCTTTACTGAGCTTATAATGTCTCCAACTCTAGGGACAAATAATAACAGCCTTCCTTTCCCTGATGTAACCATTTTTTAAGTCATTTCTAGAACAAGATCCTTTCTGTATTGGAATCTAGATAAACCACAATGCATTGGCAGAAGTCACGGTGAAGAAGGAGAACAACAGAGAGTTCAGGCCTTATGTCCCATTGGAATGTACTACTTGAGCTGCTTTCCATGAAAATCAAGGACTGATTGAGGCCTCCATTCCCTGTGTGCCAGGCTGGTGCCAGACCTGAAGAGGATCTTTGCACTCTCACAAGTGAGACTCCCAGTTCTCTTCCCCTCTCTCTCTGAGGGAGACACTTGGGCTCTGTCCAGCCTGCCCTGCCCACCTGGAATCTTCCGGGGCCTTTTGGTTACAATACTGCTTTAGAAAAGTCTGCATGAGGGGGGGACTCTGGTATTTAGCTCCCATCCATCAATGTCAACTCTGCTTTCCCCTCTACCCCAACAGCTTGGTACATTTACCTAAAAGCTGAATAGCCTAAATGGATGGATTTTGTGCCAGTCTCATTAGAAAGGGAAATTAGCCAGGCACTGTTCAGCTGTGCAGAAGGCATGCTGATCCTGAAAGCCCATTCCAAACCCCCCACCCCCAATCTTTTCTCCATCACATATGATACACACAAATCCCTTAGCATGTCTTAAAGGTTTCATTATCTGCCACTCTGGATCAGAATGAGCACGGAGTCCCTGGTTCCCATGTCATGACCTCATTACTCATACACAGCCCTGAGCTAGGCACAGACTTGGATGCCGTGGACGGGAGGATGGCTGCAGAGTACAACAGCTCATCTGCATGTGTTAGAGTGCTCAGAGTTTGCCCCTGAAAACCCAGGATCCCTGACTGACTCAGTCTCCAAATGCAGGCTCCCACACCTGCACTCAACCTACTCTGCACTGCTCTCGCCCAAGGCTCAGTCCCTACCTCCACCCCAGGGTGCAGGCTACTAGACTCCTTGCAACCACTGGGTCAGTGCTTATTCCATCTTGTGTGTCTGAATTGGTCTCCTCTGTCCTGTTCTTAATTACACGGTGTCTTTGTTTTCAGCTCAAGGACCCTCAAGGAAGTCTCTTCCCATCCAGTTTGACCAGCATGCTTTGCAACATGGCTCCTGTCACCCTGCTTTTGACCTTTTGCTCTACGAAGGTCTGGTTGGTGCACTAGACTATAATGTTGTTGTGTGGATCAGGAACCACCTCTCTCTTGCTTGCTCTTTTCCTCTCCCCCACCTCCCAGTTCTTCTCATTCTGGGTTCCATTACTCCCTCCTCTCTATTTCCCTGCCAACTCTTCCCTCCCCCTCTTTTTTGCTTTTTTCTTCTCTTCCTCTTCTTTTTTTCCTCTTCTTAACTCAGTACCTTGAAAACAGTAAATGTCACTAAGTATTTGTCAAATGTAAGTATTCTATACCCCCACAATTGGTTCTTCTGCTAGAACACTTAAAATTCTTATTCATCAGTGAGAATCTCAGTTGTCCATGCGACGCATGTTTATGGAACCCTCAGTACAAACCAGACTTGAAGATGAGTCAGTCATCTTGCAAAAACTTCTCCTACACTGCTAGTGGGCACTAGAAGAGTACTATGCTGCCAGGCCGCTCTCCATGTTAACAGCAACTCCATGCTTTACTGAAGAAAGGGAGTAAACACTTTTAACCATCCCAGTGACATTTAGCTATGGCTGGGCATGGTGGTATAGTGGCTATGCGTAGGTCTGGTAACCACAAGGTCAGCGGTTTGAAATCACTAGTCGCTCCTCCAGGGAAAGATGAGGCTTTCTCTTTCCTTCAAGAGTTCCAGCCTCAGAAGCACACTGGTGCAGTCCCACCCTGTCCTGTGTAGTCACTCTGCATCAGAGTCAACTTGCCGGCTCTAGCTCGCTGCCATCAAGTCCTTCTGACTCAGCGTCGACTCCATGGCTGTGAGTCTGAAATCTGCTGTTGGTCGCTGGGGCACAAATGTTTTCTACTTGGCTATAAATCAAAAGTTTGGCAATCCAATACCTCTCAGCATTACGGGGGGAGAAAGGCCTGGGGCTCTGCCTCTGTGATGGTCACAGCCACGAAGACTTTGGTGGACACAGTCCCAGTCTGCGACCAACGGAATCCCTTCCATTGGGATTAACTGGAAGGTAACTAATAGACACGGTGGACTCCTGAATTGGGCTTTAAACATCAATGAGGAAGAGACCAATATCAGAGTCTCCAAAGAATCAAAGTAAAAAATGACATGGGGAAAGATTAACTCTTCACAATAGTGCTAAGTGAAGTCAAATGGTGACAAGTGGCACTCCTTTAGTTTTGTTCTGAGTCGGAGTCAGCTCAGTGGCTGTGAGTCTTTGAGTAAGTAACTAATTAAAAAAGTGATATTCTATTGATGCTTTCTAAGTGCTAACTGAATTACCAAGAGTGAAAACCCACCAACCATTCTGAAGGAGAAAGATATGCCGGTCTGTTTTCATCGAGATTACAGTCTTGGAAACCTTATAGAGCACCTTCAAAGATGGAGCAGTTGAACACTATCCTATGAGATTGCTGAGACAGACCAATTCCAAAGCAATGGGCTAAACTTTGTTTGGTTAAGGTGTATCTCAATATGTCTGTGCTGTCTGGACATTATAGAACTTTATGGCATCCTGATTAATAGCACAGCCATCCAAGATAATTTGGCACGAGGGGCCCGAAGATTTTGCCACCTTGCGTGGCACATTCATTTGTGATATCCTGGTTCTGACAGTGGCTTAGAGATACTTTCTAGGGCACTGGAGAATTTCGATTAGTATGTAATAGACTAAAGTGATTTATTGCAGATATTATATCATTTTTTTCTCCTCCAGAAATGCCAACATAACTTTTCAGTGCATAAACAATTGTGGAGCAATCACGAGTGAGCTGGTGCCTCCTAGCCTCACCTAAGGGAGGGCTGCCCCATTCTCCTGTTCTCTACATCAATGGCTCGAAGCCATCTCACTCTTGGGAGCTCCACCTTCAAATATGCTACCCAGAAATTGCTACCAGTGACCTCAACATAGAGAAATTGCTGGGGATCCTGCAAGTTTCATGGAGTCTTTCGATGTCATCGAGTTGGTACCAACCCAGAGCGACCTTATGCACAAAAGAACAAAACACTGCCTGGTCCTGCACCATCCCTCCAATGGTTTCTATGCTTGAGTCTCTTCTTGCAGTCAGGGCATAAATCCTCTTCCTCAAAGACAAATTGAACAACTGGGCCCACAAAGGAACTCACTACACAGTAGGTATCTCTATGTTGCTGTTGGTGGCTCTGAGCTCAGTTCCGACTCAAATTGATGCTGTGGACCCAACACCTTTCAGTCCGGGGCCATTTTCACAATTGCTCTTATGCTTGAGCCTACCATGATAGCCACCACGCCAATCCATCTTGTCAAAGATCTCACTCTTTTCCATCGCCCCTTGACTTTACCAAGCATGGTATAGCTGTATACAGCTGTTTAAGTTAATGGAACAAATGGTAGGTGCTTGACAAAACAAGCAGATTCTAAAAAAAGAGATCAACAGATAACAATCATCCTGAAACATACCACCTGTAGTTAAAATATTTTAACTATATCAGTATAGACAGTTGATCATTGGTATATACATACATACGCACATATTTATTTATTTAGAAGAATGGTCTATGTATACATATATTTATTACATACTATTGAACATTGAAACTTCACGGCAATCGAATCAATTGTGACTCAAAGTCACCCTGCAGGACACGGTAGATCTGCCCCTGTGAGTTTCTGAGGCTGTCAATCTTTAGGGGAGCAGAAAACCTCATTCCCCTCCCCCATGCAGCTGCTAGTACGCTTGAACTGCTGACTTTGTGGTTAGCACCCCCACAAGAAGCCCATAGTGCCACAAGTATTTAATATGGAGTCACACTAAATGTAAAGAAAACCCAAATCCTCACAACTGGACCCATAGGAAGAGACATGATAAGCAGAGGAAAGACTGATGCCGTCACAGGATTTCATCTTCCTGGGATGCACACTCAATGCTGATGGATGCCACAGTGAAGAGAACGACGCACTGCACTGGGTAAATCTGCTGCAAAAGACCTCTCTGAAGTGTTGAACAGAAAAGATGTTACTTTAAAGACTAAGCTTTGCCTGAAACAAACCATGGTATTTTTGAGTACTTCATATATTAAGGTGGACTAAAGGGGAAAAAGTGGTGTATTTGAATTTTGATGCTGGAGAAGAATAGTCAAAGGAGCATGGACAGTCAACACAACAAAGAGATGTGTTTGGGAGGCAGTACAGTCAAAATGTCCCTCAGCGGCAAGGATGGCTGGGGACTTCCTCTCAAGTACTTTGGACAAGTACTTCCTCTCAAGTACTTTGTGTATTCCTGGAGAAGGACAGCAGTCACAGTGACAAGACAGGGAAGCAAAGAAGAGGCAGGCACTAATAAGGTGGAAGGACACAGGAGCTGCACAAATGGGCTGAAGCAAACAAACAATGGTGAGGGTGCGGCAGTGTCTCTTTCTATTGGATATAGGTTGAATGAGTAAACATGTACATTCCCTAGAGGATCAATCTTAACCCCTTGCTCAAAACTACCTTCCTAGTGTCTAGGAAAGTCTGACACAAAGAAATGATTATGCACTCAATGACTAAGGACTGTGCACTTTGAATAAGGAGCCCTCCCTGGTGGAGCACTCAGCTGCTAACCAAAATGTCGTTGGTTTGAACTCCTCAGGGAAATGACATGGCAGTCGGCTTCAGTAAAGATTTATTGCCTGGGAACATGCTGGGGGAGGTCTCCCCCATGAGGGGTCTGAATGTATCCCATGGAAATGGATGGGCTTCACGTGCTGTTCCTATGTGGCCACAGAGTCATTCCAATGCCTTGTGACCCCACGTGTGCAGGATAGAACCCGCTGCTTCATGTGGCTTTCACCACTGTGATCCTCCCTATGCAGTTTGCTAAGTTTTTTTATCTACTGGTTCGACAACCCCAATCTTTCTGGCCAGTGATCAAGTATCTACATTACCTCTGTCACCTGAGAACTCCTCTTTGTGTACTACTGGACATAATGAATCTGCTGTGGCGAGTCAGCACTGACACACAATGGTGGCAGATGCAACATTCACATACACACTAATGAAACTAGCACCATCAGAGGAGGAAGGGTGGATTTTTAAAAATCATGGAACAGTCATTATCTTTGCAATCCTATTTTTTCATGAACTTTCTGAAGCCACCTTGGATGTTGTAACTATTGGATGGCTCAAAGGATTTTCAATACGAATGTTGACCAGACTTTACTTAGTCCTGTAGAGCGACAAGCAGTTATAATTCTCCCAGTCATTAGGCAACTCAACGGAATAGGATATCTATTGTCTTGAGAAGGGCAGGAAGGCACTGGTCCAACAAGGTATCCTGGGTCCTGTCTCAGTGTCGAGCACATATCTAGGCTGCAGATCAGCCAGGTGCTTTGAACAAATGTCTAGATGCAAAGAAGCACGTGCAATGTGTTGGGGACGATGGACTTCCCCTAGCACTACACACACTCCCTCTTTCTCTCTTACTGAAAATGTCACAGCCCTAGATGGTCACTATGGAACCACTTGTTACTCTGGCCACATTCACTGCCATCGAGTCAATTCCAACTCTCAGGAAGACTCGTGAGACAGAGGTGAGCTGCCCCCATGCATTCCCCAGGGACTGCGACTCAGTGGGAGAAGAAAGCCTGTGTTTCTCCCTAGGAGCAGTTGGTGTTGGGAGGGTGGGGCCTGGTGGGGAGGGTTCAAATGGCAAAGAAGCACATATTTACCCCCTTGTTGATGTTTTAAAAGACTCGGGTTGTGAAATACTGTGGCAAAAAAATGTCAATTAAATCAAGGGAGTCCTGGACCACAATAAAATCTACACTGGGCACAATACACTTCAGGAGACCAGCCAGGCAGCACTGCGTACCCTTGCCTCTAACATGCTGCTAGGTATGCTCAGTGCACCATATGCCGGCTTCTTTAAGTAACCCATTACACAGAAATTAAATATCTTGTGACAGATTGTTTTGACAGTGCAGGGGAAAAAAAGAAGTCGGGGAAAAGTGAGAGAGATTTAATTTTTTTCTTAAAAAATGCATTTGACTGAAGGCAAAACGTTAGGTAGATGTTAATTTAACAGATGTCTAGTTTTGCATCATCAGCCTGAAACGGGCAATTTCTGGCAAGCCTTCCCACCACATCGCAAGACACACTCCGCTCAATTCCACACGGATCTGCCTTTCACAACCTTGCAAGTGAGCCATTTTCATTCAGAGGAAACTGCCTGAAATTACTCAGGGAAGATGCTGCGAACACCTGGCAATAGTTCTGCAGGAGGAGTCGTGAAGGCACGGTGGTATAATGGAAGGAAAGTCGACTCACAGCAACTTTTTAGTCAAGAGAGAAAGCAGGAGGAAAGGCATTCACACTGCAAAAACAGCTAACACATCACAAAGTTCTGTGGATAATAAAATAACTTTTCCTCCACTGTTGTTACCTGGCAGAGAGGTCTTTTTATAAAGATGGAACACAAATACATCACATTTAAATTGGCAGTATTGAGAAGCTGTCTGGAAACAAAGGTCATAAAATGAGCGACCTCATTTTCAGATCGCATTGTTCCTTAGCTAAGTCTTTTGTAAACACTGCCACCTCTATCAAATATTTGCTATCTATCTTTATCTATCTACCTATGTAATCTATCAATCATTGTTGATCATTACTGTCAAGTCAGTTTCAACTCACAGTGACCCTAAGGTCAGAGCAGAACTGACCCTGTGGTTTCCCAGGCTATAACTCTCGTTGGAAGCAGATTGCCTATCTCTTTCCATGAAACAATTGATAGGTTCTAATCAATACATTTTGCTTAGCAGCACTGCTCACTACAAACATATAAAGGACCTCTGGTGGCTCAGTGGGTTAAGCATTGAACTGCTAACCACAGTGCCAGTCATTCACAAACACGCAAGCCGGCCAGAGGGAGCCCTGATGGAACTATCAGCTCCCGTCATTACTGCCCCAGAAACCTTCAGGAGCCATTGTACTCTGTCTTATAGGGTCACTCTGTGTCTGAATCAACTCAGCAGCAATATATATATATATATATATATATATATATATATATACACACACACACACTGCTTTATATGTATGTCCTATGTCTAGGTGAGTGTATACATTCATGCATGCATACATACCTATTGAGGATGTAAACCATTAATAACAACCTGGTAGGTTGGATGCCTGAATCGATCCAGGGATGTCTTGACTGAGCCCTCTGGCTTCTGAAAGGTCACAGACATTGAATCCCCTGGAGTGCCGTTCCAGTCTGACACAGCAAGTGAAAACTCTAATGGAGCTTTAGAGTGGTCCCACATTGGACTCTGATCGGAAAGGTCACCAGTTCTACAGCACCGGCCGCTCTGCAGGACCAAGACTGTGTGGTCTACTTCATAAAGAATTGCAGTTTGGGGAGAACTCAGGGGCAGTTCTAGCCTTCCCTAAGGGGTGCCTATGAGTTGGCACTGACTGGGCGGCAGTGAGCTCCTCTTAGTTTGCTCGGTTTATGTCGAGCAACCTCAACATATGGTGTGGCAGGAAAAAAAGGCCTGGGGATCCACTTCCCTTAGAATTACAGCCAAGGAAATCCAATAGAGTTATTTTACTTTTTTAATATATGAGGTTCTATAAATTGGACCCAACTCAATTGTAACAGGTTCTTTGCACACACACATTTAATAATTATATACATATCTCATATAACTATATGAAAGCTGCCTTGGGTGGCATTCCACTAGCTAACATAATGCTAGGTTCAACAGACACTAAATTAAATTTAATTAATTTAACTTCTGTAATTGTATTTTCATTTTGGGGTCAATACACTTTATTTTTTGGACACAGCTTCTATCATAAACCTTATAAAGTTCAAGTGCATGAGATACCATGCATATGATGACTTATAGTTGCAGAGTCCTACAGAAAGAAAAGAGAAGTACATTACCTTTTAGATTCAGAATTGAAAAAGTCACCATAAGCCCCATCCCTACCCCAGTCCCTCCTGTTATAGATATTTCTGTAAAGAAAAAAGGGACGTATGATGGAGTGAAAGAGGGAGGGAGAAAAGGAAGATTTCTACTAACAAATATTAAAGTTCTAGGTATGTAGCTTAAAGGTTGCTCTACAATTTTGCAGATTATTAATTAGTACAACTTCTTAATAGCAAAGATTTTACAATAGAAAACATTTCACTCCCTATAAATTGTAAGGCTTATTCCTCCCTCATCTAATGCACATAGATTTTCAACAACTGCAAAATGCATCAGACAGCTCTGTGCCTGTGTGTGTATGTATGTATAACTGTTTGATTCAGCATTTTTATTTTTAGGTATTTAAAGTAAATGGTCTATATCTTGTTTTCTGACAGAATATGGCAAAAGGCCATCTTTAAAGGCTGAGAGAGATTAATGATATGATGGCAACCTTTGGAGAATGAAACAAAATTGGTCTAGTCTCCAAACAATTCAATATAGGGAGGTGGGTGTGTGTGTGCATGCACACACATTGTGTGTCTCTGTGACATGTAATAAATACTGAGTTATAGAACACTGTCCCCAGGTGATTCCATTTTATTTTACAAACATCATTACCATGGGAAATGAGGAAAATTAGTACCGTGCATGCAAAGATGCTGAAATGCATATTGGTGCGGGGGGATCCAAGAGGGAGCTAGACTGTTTACACCAACATGCATTCCTTCTCAGGAGAACCGTGCCAAGTCAAGGACATGATCTGAAATTGAAGACATTTGTAGGGGGAAAAAACCCCTACAGGACTGAGAGGGGGAAAAAAAGAATAAGAAAAACCTGTCAATACAAAAGACTCCTTTCTCACTCTCTGAAATTCTAATCCGGTAATCATGTCTGCCTTCAAAAGCACCTTTCATCTGACTATCTCAGAGCCCTTTATGGTATTAAACACTCACTGAGTCCCTGAGGTGGGTAAAATTATTCTAGTCATTTTACAAATGTATCCATTCTCTCAAATCTCTCATCCTTGGGAGTTATAAGTCTGAGAATAAAAATCAGGAATCGATGAATGACCAGAGTTCTTATTCCTTTAACCTGTTTTATAATTAGTTAGAGGGAAAGAAATCCTTGGTTTGTTATGAGAGAGTGCCGTAATGAATTGAATATAGACTTCTGATTGGGTCTAAATGATTTTATATGTGACAACTGGTTATTGCCCCTCATCTTCACCTTTCCTCCTCATTTCGCAAATTGGAAGGATTGAAGAGTATGTTGGAGATATGATACAATAGAGAAATACAATTAATTAAAGGGGCAAGGAGAAACCCTTATTAGTGGCTATTTTCACATAGGTTGGTCTTAGGGAATATTATGAGAGACTACTTTAATTAACTATGCCACCTTGGGGTGGGCATTTGACCTCGGGTTACACATCTGAAAAAAGTGAAGGTTAAATTATGTAAACCCTAGAATCCCTAAAAGCATAACTATCACAGTATGATTCCACATTTTGCCCAAATAGTTACTGTCTTGGGCATAATTCTTCACTGTGATTACAAAGAAAAAAATAGTCCAAGGCAAACATTTAAAAATATTTATGCTGACTACACTGTGGGCCTTTGGTTGCAAAGCATGTGCAATGTCTTTATTTGTCAGTTGTCACTGTCCTTAATGGATTCTGTAGAGCAAATGAGCCTATTCACAGTCCACTGTCAGGGCCTGGTCAACCACCACAAGTGGATTTCCACTTGAAGTCTTGGCATTGGGATGAACCTGGGCTTTGGACTGACAGTCAGGAAGTACCAAGTGCAGACACTGTGACTGCCTGCCCCTTTGAAGGTGAGCTAAGTGGAGTGTCTGTATCCGGAATACCCAGGAGAAGAGGCCAGCACCATGATTGAGGTGTCAATTATGGGGAAGGGGACAGAAATATGGCCTCAGGATGTTCAGTTGTAAATTAGCACGCTAAGCTTGACAGAGAGATTAGCTCGGTCTCTGTGTGTGGAAGGAAGCCAAGGGGCCAAGTGATGCTTAGTTGTCATTTTTTTCTGCCTTGAAGAGTGACCCCTCCTTTTCCACCTGAGTCCCTGCCAACCTCTCTCTGTAGGACACCCAGCTCATGAGACAGTCAAATATAGGCACCCACTCATGATCAGTCTTACCCGGGTCTCCTGACTTAGGTTTACATCTCAAAGAAAATCTGCTTTCTGTGCCACCTCCTGTCACTTAAATGTTCAGTTCACCAGTTAGCATTAGTCTATGAGGGGAGACTGAGCTAATTGAAGCAGCAGATTACAGTCCTTGAATCCAGATTCTTTTTCAGGTTTGAATGCCAGGAGGATGAAATTGACTTTTTAGGGTTTCTAGGCAATTTTTCCATGGCATACAAGATCATCTCAGAAGGAAGCAATTTGTTCAATAGTGGAATATTCCAGAAGTCCAGCTCTCTCTCTGTCTCTCTCTCTCTCTCTGTCTCTCTCTCTCTCTGTGTGTATCTCACATCTATCTATCATCTATCTATCTATCTATCTATCTATCTATCTATCTATCTATCTATCATCATCATCATCATCATCATCATCTATCTATCATCATCCATCATCTACCTATCTAGAGGTCATTTCATGTCTAGCAAGTGATAAAAATCACTTAAACTCCATATATTTTCCATCAGGTGGCCTCCATTGGTTAAGTGTGTAAATCCTAGGGAAATAGCAAACCCTGCCTTCACTGATTCCATTCTGGCTCATGGAGATGGCTGTGCTACCAAATAGAATCGCTCCATTGAGTTTTCTTGGCTCTGATATTCATCAAAGCAGCTCACCAGATCTTTCTTCTGAGGTCAGGTTCCCATAGCGATGAGGAGTGCACTCTCCATGGGGGTTGCAAGAACTGCTTCCCTATGTGCTAGTCTTTCAAGGTGAATAGGGTATTTACTTTCTCTCCATCTCAAATACCTCTTCCATAAAATGCAAATGACATTTCCTAACACAAGGGATTCTAGAAAACACTGTTTGAACTGCTTCATATGTGATAAACGTGCTATTTTTTCCTAATAACATTATCATTAGAATATTGTGATTATTATGATTATCACTTTGAGCTGAGTCCAATCAAGTTTCTTCCTTTCTAAGATTATTGCTATCATGGATCTGTATGATCTCTCAAGTTTTGGCACAGGGTCATAAATTCCTCCTAAAAAGTGCAAAAAAGGGATTCTGGGCTACTAGCCTGTGCAACTGATATAATTAAGACGATGATGACCAAATTATGAAGATAAAAACTTAGTTCTAATGCATAGTATTTAAAAGGGCCCTTTAAGTATTCACAAACTTGGATGCACCCATAAAATGGCAAGCATAATGGCTCTGTACAAACATGAATCAGATTTTAGTGTAACATGGCTTGGTTAATGCCCTTTTATTGTATTTGATCTCTAATTCCCCCTTGGAAGATCAGACAGTATTGAAAATATAAAAATTAACAATGACTGTTTTCTTTATCTCAGAAGCATAACAATTAAATCTTTTGAAAATATGTTTATCCGGCAAGACTATGTGTATTACTTTCCTAGGACTGCTATAGCAAAATGCTACAATTTAGGTGGCTTATAAAACTTGAAACTTATTGTCTCCCAGTTTTGGTGGCTAGAACTCTAGACTAGCATGTGAACAAGGACATGCACCTTTTGCAGGCTTAAAAGGAAGGCCACTCCTTGGTTTCTGTTAAGTCCAGGTGTGCCAGGACTTATAGAGCCCTCTGCACATGAATTTTTTTGTCTGTTTCCATATATCTCTTGTTCTCTTTGATAAAGCCTCCATTCAGGTTGAGGCAGAACCCACCCTATTCCCGTATGACTTCATGCTAAACTAAATCATCGCATCTTCTAAGGCCCAGTTTCCAAATGAACTCACATTCATGGTTGTTGGGACTTCATGGATCTTCTGTGAGCAGATTTTGGCATAGATTTTTGTGAAGGGACACAATGTAATCTGCTACAACGAGCTTTGCAATGTTGAATGAAAATGATTGTGTGCAAGTCTCGGGTGCATCTTGTTAGAAGAGATGGTATCTGACTGATCTGTCCTCGGAACCAGGGGCAGGAGGAGGCACTGACTCAGAGTAGAACTCTTCTCCCCAGCATTATCAATGGCTGCTTGTTTGTTTTGCTTTTCTTTTCAGAGGTAAACCTGAGATTTCTTCCACTGGGTAGATGAGAAACTCCAATGATTTGGCTAGTGGCTAAATGCGCTTGCGCCATTGGAAGGATGAGACTATTTTCCAAAAGACCATTCAAAAATGACTATTGCAAACCACATTGTTTGCATAAATCACTGGGGAAAACAAACATGTACAAAGGCATAGTTGCCTGAAGGTTGTGGCCCACAGTGGCCCACATGTCATCTTTTATAAGCTACTGAACAATTTAAGAACTTGGCATTATTCTAATTTAACAGTGATTTTTAAAAAGCTCTGGGAAGGAACAAGTCTATACTATCAAGACCCAGGCTTCTAAGGATTTGAAACCCATGCATTTCACATAGTGTAGAAGCAAGCTCAGAAAAAGACTGCTCAGTAGTCATTGTAAAAATGTATCAGATGACTTTAAAGAGGCCCTAGACAATGACTCTGACATTGAAACCAGGTAGTGGAAGTAGAGTCCTGGAGTTGTCCAATGTGCTCCACTGTTAACAGAAGAGGGGAGAGGTTCAAGTCTACCCAGAGGCACTTCAGAAGAAAGGTCTAGAACTAGACTTCTGAGAAAGCAGAAGTCACTCAACCCCCAAGTGACACAGATGTACTCTCTCCCATATTCTATCAGCATGAGTTGAACTGGCTTGGCAGAAACTTGCAAAAACATTTGGAAACATTATATATATGTGTGTGTGTATATATTTATATATATATGATGGATATATATAATGGACACACACATATATAATGGACATTAACATGATACCTAGAGCAAATAGAGGAGATATGAATGATATCCACCTATAACGTACATCAGTTTACAACATGAAAAAGATATATTGTATGATTCTATATATGTATACCTATGTATTTCTTTAGAATATACGTTCCATGAAAATATATTCATTTTAGTGTTTCTAATTCCCCGGTGCCTATCTCCTTGCAGGCAACACATTTATTGAATGAACAAAGGCCCAATGAGTGAATTAATGTATATAAATCAAATAAATAAGGAGCCCTGATGGTATAGTGCAGTGGTTCTCAACCTCCCTAATGCTGGGACCCTTTCATACTCTTCCCCATGTTGTGGTAAGCCCCTCAACCACAAAATTATTTTCAATGTTACTTCATAATTGTAATTTTGTTACTGTTATAAATTGGGTGACCCCTGTGAAAGGGTTGTTCAACCCCCAAAGGGGTTGCAACTCACAGGCTGAGAACTGCTGGTCTAGTGGATTAAACATAGCAGTCAGATGAGGCATTTTGCTCCCCGTTGTTACATGCTAGTTTGCTAACCACAAGATCAGCAGTTCAACACTACTGGTGTCTTTAGGAGAGAGATGAACCTCTCTTCCCTAAAGACTTGCAGTTTCAAAAAGTCAGGGGTCAATAAGGCTGTTCAATAAGGCTTCTATGATCAGGCATCAACTTGATGGAAATGAACTTTTGGAGGAGAGTCACAGACCCTAGGGAGGCAATACATTCTGTACTCTAGGGCTGCTATAAATCAGAATAGACTAGATGGCAGCAGGCTGGGCTTTTTGTATTTATATGCACTTAGAATAACATGTCTAGGCTGCAGATCTTCATCCTACTTATGTATTTTATATGATGAGCAATAATCTTAAACTACGGACATGGACTATATTAAGAAGAGATAGCATCAAGATTAAGGAAGACACATGAACAACCTGTGATATGTTGGCGATATAATCTTAATTGGTGATAGCAAACAGGACTTGAATCATTTACTGATGAAGAACAAAGACTACAATATGATTATCCCTCAACCTAAAGAAAACAGAAATCTTTACAAGTGCACTCTGATAGGTTTTGCTTCAATTTAGCTGGGCCAGGATTCTCAATAGCTTGGCATTTAATCCCCCATGAGGTTAAGTAGCACAAGTAAGACAATACAATTAGCTTTATTATGGGCTTTGTTATGAACAGTCAATCAGTTTACAGATTAGGGTGGAGTGCAACTCAGGTCACAATTCTGCTGCAAGTGAAGGGAAATTTCCTCAGAAGTGTGACTTATTTTGTATACAACTGAACACTTAGCGAATTTGTTTGCTGATT
Organism: Nesogale talazaci; assembly: GCA_004026705.1. Lineage (NCBI taxonomy): Eukaryota > Metazoa > Chordata > Mammalia > Afrosoricida > Tenrecidae > Nesogale > Nesogale talazaci. Next base: position 1,336 of record PVJH01000995.1, on the reverse strand, counting down.
CTAGACTCTACATCTGGCTCTTTGGTCTCTGCAGCCATCAGCCTGCTTCACTGTCTGCTGATCCAAGGTTTGCCTTCTGAACTGGCAAGCTTGACTTCATTTGTTTTTCTAATACTTAGCCTGCTACCCTAACCTTGGATTCACCTGCCTCCACAGTCTGTGATGCTCCTGATAATCCTGAGTTCAGCAGTTCCTAAAGCGACAAAAGTCAACACATGCCTCCAGCTGAACATCTGACCCACAGACAATAAGGCATCTTGGGCTTTGCTGTCACGACTGCCCTGTGATTCCAAATGTTGTAGAGTGACTAACAAGCAGTGTGATGGCCTGGTGGTTGTACTTTGGACTGCAAAGCACAGGGCCAGCAGTTTGAAACCACCAGCCACACTGAGGGGGAAAGACAAAGTTTCCTACTGCAGTCAATAGTCACAGTCTCAGAAACCCACAGGTGGTTTGCTATGAGTCAGCATCTCCTCAGTGGCAGTGAATTCTTTGGTTCAGAGTCACCTGTAGCATTGGAAAATAGGTAGGTATGACATTTCCCCAAAAACACTGCTGCTGAGTTTATTCTGTCTCACAGTGACCCAATAAAGGCAGGCTAGAACTGTCTCAGGATTTTTGAGACAGTAAATCTCTGTGTGAGCAGACAGCCTCATCTTTCTCCAGAAAAGCAGTGGGTAGGATTGAATGGCTTATCTTGCAGTGAATGCCACAGTTCTTTGCCCACAGCATCATCAGGGGTCATTGCAGTCTGCATAGAATAGAAAAGGTTCTGTCTCAAAAAGCAATGGTGAATTTTGGAAATAACAAGGTATCCAGTATGTTACATTATTACTAGGTATAGTAGATTATTCATAAAGAATTGCTTGCAAAATGACTCCTCTGATCACTACATGCATGCCTCTTTGCAATGTGACTTTGCCTTTCCTCCTAAGAGGTGATGGGATCAATTTCCCCTCTCCTTGAACACAGTCTTGCCTTGCCTTATTTGAACCAGTAGAATGTGACCCTAGATATAAGCCTGGGGTCTTTCAATATCTTTTTTCACATTACTGGAATGTGATACCATTTGAGGAAGTTCAGGACAATTTCCCCAAAACCAGGGTTTTTAAAACTCTATGTGTGTTGTAACAATCACTTATAGGGCTTGTTTACCGGAGTTTTCCATTCAGGATGGTAGCTGAGACTTTGCATCTCATCTTCCTTGCAGATGCTGATACTGTTGAGCCTGGAACACACTTTGAAAACCACTATCCTAACCCTCCCAGCCTTTCATGAAACACTAAGATCATTTCCATCACATAAGTGATCTTTAGTAGGAGCAGCAGCCTGGCTC